>JAZHYW010026936.1:0-29534 GCA_037355805.1 Ixodes ricinus | reverse complement strand
CTAATGGCGCATTCACACTGGAAGCGGATCCGCGTTCGCGAAGCGTTTGCGGATGCGGCTCGCGAGCGACCCCGTTCAGACACACCCAGAGGCGGTTGGCGGTTGGCGAGAGGCGGTTGGAGGTTTCTCGGCGATAACGCGTGATCTTTTGAGAGTTGCGTTTGGCAACCTTGTTTTACAATCCAAAATCCACTTTAATCCACGATCCAAAGCCAAAAGTTTGCTATTTTGGCACCCGGAAATACCCGGAAAATTTTTCTTCGGGATGTTCGCACGCATCACGAGTTCAGGCAGCGAAAAAAGAGACATGGACCCGCAAAACTCGCCTGTGCTTCCCTCGACTTCGCCCGCAAGAAAAGCCCAGCTAGGCGCGCCTTGCTGACTCAGAACAGGATGCCCCCGACTTTTTCTTCGAAGTGGACCCTTCCCGCATGAATAGCTGACCTTCTTTTCGGGAAAGAGGGCCAGTGTTCTCCCTCGTTGTTCGCTCTTATCATTTTCGAAGTTGTGAACGGTGGGGTGGACCCAGAGCCTTCGGTGGACCGTGGTGTGGGGAATGTGTTCGGTGCTAGCCGGTCGTGGCTTCGTTGGTGGCGGACTCTCCTCTCGTCTCTCGAACGTCGATCGAGTCTACTGTTTGTTTGACATTAAGCTCAAATAAACGCCGTATGGATTACCTCTGCATCGTCTGGTACGTACACTTTATTTCTTGAGTATGTTCCTTTTATTTCTTTTGGTAGTAGTACTCGTTACGGGTCGAGCTAGCACAGGTACCCTGCCCGCTCCGCGGTATTGCGTTGGCTAAGCAATCGGGCTCACGACGTCTCTATCGGCCTTCGTGGTGATCATGCACGGTGTTGAATGCTTTCAATAGTTCACGCGATTATCTTATTGGGTACAAAAGCTGACATTTCGGTCGATCAGGGGCGGGTTCCGACGTTCTACGGGCAGAGACTACCAAGGCAGCGAGCTTCGGGCTGTGGCACCCGGAATAATAAACAAACTCTTACCCGAACCAAATCACCGGTGCGAAGCCCGTTAAGATTACGAGTCAAATCTTTTCGCGGCGGATTCAAGTGACGGACGTGAACATCGCGTTTCTCCGTTGATTTGTCTCCTGTAACGCTAGGACTACAGCGCCTTAGACGCCTCGCCAGCGACAGGTGCCATCTTGTTTTGAAAGACACTGACGTCACGTCAGCGTCGCGTTCCGATTGGTTGCCGCTTTGCGGTTCGTGAAAGCGGTTGGGAGAAATCGGTCCCGAAGCGGTTGGCAGAAACGCGCTCAAACCGCTCGATCTCAGCCGCTTTGCGGTTGAGAACGCGCGGATCCGCTTCGCGAACGCGGATCCGCTTCCAGTGTGAACGCGCCATAACACTGGACACTGGCAGGCTGAGGAGATGAAGCACTGCCTGAGCCAAAATCGGCCAATCAACCAATTGTGACCGCCAAAAGAGACACGGTGCGACGTTTTGAAGCTCAACACAACATGCAGAGCTTGCATCAAGTCAGTCTTCTTTACAACGAGTTTGAAAACACGCTCGTACATGGCGAAGTCATGGGGCATTTCGGACTTAACGTCCCGATCGATGATGCGACATGAAACCGAAACGTCATGATGGCACCCGTATCCCATACATTCGGTAACGTTTCGATAGACACTGCCGTTCCACTTTTTCGCCACGGCTCTGCGGTACGACTGTAAGGTCAAAGTGACCTTTTCCGGTTAAAACTGAATTTTAGCTAATAGATTCGACGTACTTTTATTGGTATAAATCGAAAAATGCCGAACCTAAAAACTGACCTTTTTCGGTTAAAACCGAATTTCCGAAAATGGATTCGACGTACTTTTATCGGTTTAAACCGAAAACTCCGAATCCTAGTATACGGTATACCACTCCTGATAAATAGTGCGTAAATTTCGCCTCACAAATATTGCAAAACCTTGTCGCCTATAATTTTTTTTTAGAGCGCAGCTTTTAGGCATTTTTTGCCGGGTTGAGCGGCGTCGGCGTAACCGCGCGTTGCATTATGGGACGTTTCCCATAGTGACGTCGCGTGTGACATTACGAGGTAAAATTTTCCCACTACACTTGACGTGAAAATTCTGCGCTAAGTTTTGCGAGGAAACGTTTCCGCTAAATTTAGCGGGACATTTCCCATAATGATGTCGCACGTTAATTTTCACGTCACGTGACATTACACGTCAGTTTAGCGGGAAAATATCCCCGCTAAATTTAGGGAGACATTAGTGAGTTTTCGTAGGTCGTTTTCGCCGTCCTGCAACGCTCTCTGCAACCCGCTACGATACCCGGAACTCTATACTCTATTTTAGGAGTTGTGTGCAGGAAAGGCAAATGCATTGGCGCGGGCACGTGGCTTTCAGACGTGCTTTCTTTTCGCGAGTTCTCGTGAAAGGAAAGCAAATATGAAAGCCAGGCTCTTGCCCCTGTGCTTTTGCCTCTGCTGCACGGAACTCATGAGATGCAGTATACAGTCAAGGCTATCGGCGCGCAGGTGCGGTAGTGGCTTCCTCGTTGCAGGCAGTGGAGGAAATGCGGTCTACGAAAACTCCCTATTTTCCCAGCTAAATTTAGCGGAATATTTCCTGCTAAATTTAGCGAAAAATTCTCGCCGCTTAATTAAGGGGGGAAAATATACCCGCTAAATTTAGCTGGGAACTGTTACCGCTACATTTAGCGGGAAATTTTATCGCTAAATTTAGCAGAAAAAAATTCCCCGCTAAGCTTAGGGCAAAAAATATCCCCGCTGAATTTAGCGGGAAAATTTTCGCTAGCGAAAAATATTTTTCGCAAAATTTAGCGAAATTTTTGCTAAATGGGAGGGGAGCAGGAAAGGTGTATGGGAGGGGGAGGAGGGGCACACCCTACCTTCCGTACCGTCCCCACCTCCTCCTCAAGAGCTGCGCTCCAATTAGGCATTACGGAGAATTCTAAACGTCTTTAATATTTTTATTCCGGAGTGAAGGGAAAGCGGGTGAAGCCATGTTCAGAACCAAGTGTGCGCTTACAGCACCAAATTCTTCCCCTAGCGGTGTAGGCACCCGACGCGACGGCGTGGACGCGCGGCGGGCGCCGTGGAAGAAAATTGCCTCCGACGCACCGAGATACCGGATTGACCAAGGCAGCAGAGACGCCTGTCTCTGCTGCCTCGGCGGGTTTCCACGACGATAGATTGTGGCATCCTCCTCCCGGATCAAAGGGGAAAACTCAGATGCTGCGCGCGTCCAGCCGTTCCAACAACGCAAAGCCCGTTGGCGCCGAAGCCTATATATTTCCGCGGAGTAACACGTATTCCCTATACCCTAATAGATGGGGCCAGTCTGTCCATCATCAGTCACAAATGGTGGCTTTCACTCGATCACATCATCATACTCGAACGGAAATATGTGAACCATCTGTTACGAAGGGACCGAAACGCACGGGCGATTCTGAGTGGAGCGGCAGCAACTGCAAGTGGTCGTGCCCTAAGTGTGTGTATGTTTGGACAGCGGGAAGTTTGCGCCAATGGGCTTCTGCTGCCTCTGCTGTAGATGAGAAATTTTGCCAGTTCGGTACCACCGATAACCTGGGGGTCTTTAACGTGTATCAAGCAGCAACGATACACGACCGCGCGCCTGCATGGTGCTCGTCCAGACCGAAACGGACAGGGTTGGGAATGGAAGCCAGGATCCCTGGGTTCCTCCGCGAAGCCGTTCACTGCAAGTCCCGTGTCTCCTGCCTAGGTACAAGCTGGGCTCGTACGACCGGCCGCCCACGCCCGAGCCCGCGGAGGAGGCCGAGGAAGAGGCGCCTGCCACCCGGAAGAGGTCGCCCGTCAAGCGACCGGCCGCTGAGCCGGATACCTCCGCCTCGGCGCCGACGACGCCGTCGTCCTCCCAGGAGCAGGCGGCCGTTCACACTCCCAAGAAGCCCCTGTCGGCAGAGCGGTAAGACTTCGCTCTTATCGGGCGTGCGCCGTCTGGCATCTCCCAAATATCATGATATTTGGGAGGTGCGAGTGCACTCGGAAGCAAGCAAGCGCGCGGGCTGTGCCGTCGTGGCCGTCGTATCGTCCGCTCGCTCGTGGTCTCTGTGACATTGCGCTCGCGTCATAAAGTTAACGCGATTACATATATCTAAGTGACACACTCAATGTCCAAAGGTTCACGAAACTTCCTGCTCGTTATACTTCAGTGCGAAACCTACATTTTGTGAGCGCAAAGCGAAATACATATCCCGCCTCAAACCAGGCGCTCGTTACCTCTTCTCCGACAGTGAGGAGTTGACGGCGAAGGGAAAAGCAAGGCGATATTCTGGTTAAGCCATTTGCATGGTTACTCTGCGTTGCGCTAAAGCCCCTTGATAACGGCGTTTTACATGTACCGCCAACCATTGTTGTGTAAACACTCAAGACTCGTGCCACGAGCGGGAGCTCTTACGCCATTCGCTTCCAGGGACTGTTCATTTTAGTGAAGCGCCGCCATTTACTTCAAGGGCCGCTCGTAACACGGACCTCGTGCAATGGCCCATTTGAAGCCACTTGCAACACAAACGCAAGCACATCGAGGTGCTTTATGTTGCGAGTATGAGGTACGCACTCTGACGGCGGCGGCACGGCGGTGACTGTAGAGCTTTTTGCCCTCCATCACATGGGCGCTGCCGCATCTTGAAATCACGTGACGCGGTCGGCATTAGGTTGCGTCAGCTAATCGCTCCGCTGTCCCTTCCGTGCCTTGGCGGATAATATTGCTTTTTCGTTCCCGTTTCACCGCGTTTTTGCCTTACTCTTTTAAGTGTCGTCCGATACTTACATTTACTACCTGTTTGCATTCCATTAGTGCGTGCATAACTTCTGCGTTTAGTTTTGTAACGCGCGTTTTGATTATTTTTATTAGAGATGTTTAGTAGATCGTATTCTGCGGATAGCGGGATCAGTGGGCGCGTGCCCAAGGCATACTTCAACAGAACGGCACGAGCTCCCGGTAGCAAAGCGAAGCTCTATTTTACGGTCCACTAAAAGTCGCTATTAGGGAGTTTTCGTAGATCGTTTTGGCCTTTCCGCAACGCTATCCGCTACCCGCTACGAGACCCGCTAACAGAGGCATAGCGGAGACTCAAAAAAGTGCTTTCGTAGACCGTTCTCTGCGGGCTACGGTACTGCGATTATGACAGCGCCACTAGCGGTCGTAAAAAGCACTATATAAAACATTAAACGCATACTATTACTGCAACCACGTATTTGTTTTATCAGAGTGCCTCTTTTCGAACACAACACATGGTTAATTTACGATTATGAATGTTAATCTTTTTTCTGGATAAATTATTCGTAGCACATCTTGCCAGCTTGCGGTAATGGCGCTTTGCTTAAAGCCAGATTCAGTTCGGCCAAGCCAATCCTCTCTTTGTCATCTCGCGCTCTTTTATGTTCGTGGACGCGTTTTCCGCCAATTCCCGAAGATGCAGCGGCTCAGCGTTCTCTGAGACCAACTTTTATTGTCCAGTTTAAGTTGGAGGGAAATAGAGGATGTGTATTTGATGTTTTCGGAACCGCCAAAGCGGTGGTTTAAGTCAGAACGCGGCTTCTTGGATGTCGTCTCCGATTCCACCTAAAGCCCCTTCATGCTTCAAAAGTAGCGCAAGGTCCGTTGATGCACGAAGCACGTGCAGTGCCTCGTGCACGTGCCTTGAACGCATGTGCACGTGCTTTCAACAGACCATCTTATTTTCTGTTTTGCGTATGTTATTTCACTGATGTGCGCCACTGGTATGGTGTAGTTTTGGAATTTGTATTCTATAAACGGGGAAAAACTATTGTTCTTTTTTTCTTAAGGCGCTACCGACTGTTGATCAGCAAAGAATTTTGTCTTTCGTCTTTAGACTTTATTTATTTGGCTCTGGAGAGCCGCGCCACCGCGGAAAGACATCAGCTCGTACCATGGAGGCCCGCGGTGCCGCGTCTAGTGAACATGATAATGTCCTGAGTATATACATGCATAATGACGACCACATGGATCGTTGGTATTGGGGAGGATGTCAGTCCGATTCGCAGAAGTCCAGATTTCGGGGAGGCGGGTTGGGCGGGTGAGAGGCGAGCTGGGGGATCTGGCACGCCGTTCGATCGGTGCATGAAGGAGCCTCCGGAACATTATGGCGCTGTTGCTCACTGGGGTCCACTGCGGTCGAAGCATCAGGCTCCGAGGAGGTAGCCCAGTCAAAGTAGAAGCCGCCGCCTCCGAGGCACCAGGGCTCAGATTGAGGCACCGCCGTCGCCCGGTGTGTCATCCTCTCAACGTCGTCGTCGTTGTGTTCTTTATTTATACGCGTATATATGTATAAATAAAATGAGATAGATAAAAAGACACAATTGAACGGCCAGCGTATCTCGAGATCCGCTATTTCGTAAGGCGCCTCCGCAACCACGTCCGCAATTCCGCAAGGTCTGCGCTAGATTGGCGCATGCGCAGTAGTTGCGGAGGCGTAGCGGATAACGTAGCGGAGGCGTAGTGGAGACGCCAGAACGATCTACGAAAACTCCCTATTGTCGGCTTATCGGATACGTGGAGGAGGCTATATGAGGCACAAGAATCGGCGTTAGCACTGACGCACATTATGTACATGACGCTAACACAGTACGATGATTCAAAGACCAATTACTAATAACGACTCAGTTTTGGTTACTAATAGCGGCGGAACATTCCCTATAAGCGCAATATATATTTATGATTTAGTAGGATTTAGGAAGGGAACAAATGTAGTCAATGAATACAAAGATGATGCTTTCAGGAAACAAAGAGAGTATGTCACCTGAAAGCATCAACCTTCGTATGCTCTCTCCAGATTGAAAACTGTTGTTTTTGATTATACGAGGGAAATCAAGGGGAGATAGGTAACGGAGGTTTGACTTGCATTTTATCTAATGCTAGGGATAATGCTATGTCAACATCAGGTGGTTTGTTGTTTCATAATATAACACCGCTGTGTCTTTGACGCTGTATATCTTCTTTTTTTTTTGCGATTAAGCCATTAGCTTGATTGGTTCATTTACAAATGCCAATGAGCTGTGCACCGTGCGCGGTCCCATGTCTGTTGTATTTTAAGTGCTACACTCTAAAAAATCCCGTGCGTCTACTTTCCCGCACAACACTCAGAGAGCCAATCACCGCAACTTACGGAGGCAGCTCAGTGAATGACGATGCCGAAACATATGTTTAGACCAAAAAACGCAGTCTGAGTTGTGACATTAATCAATGCAAGCATGCCGTTTTGCATTGGTTCATGTCACAACTCAGACTGCGTTACTTTTGTCTAAACATATGTTTCAGCATCGTCATTCGCTGAGCTGCCTCCGTAAGTTGCGGTGATTATTCTCCGAGCGTTGTGCGGGAAAGTAGACGCATGGGCCTCTTTTAAGGTGCATAATAATTTTCTTAAGATAACCAGTCCAATTCACTTAATTTATTTCAAAATAAAGGTTGTGACTTCCCGCCTAAGAAGATGCCAATCAGACAGCTTGAGCGTGCCTGAGGTCCGCAATAAGTGACTCCGAAAAGAAGCCGTCTACATGAAAATCACACGTACTCACCGTTGTCGATGACGACTAGGAAAATCGCTTTCAGTGGCTGGCGACGCCAAAATCTACGAAGTGCATCTCTTCAAACGAATAAGCATCTGTTTACATGAAGTGTTGCCCGACGTTCGACTTCGGCCAAACTTGACGGAAGACAAATGTCAGGTCATTCGACTTGCCTCTCGTTCATCTGATATCTTGAGTATGCCGTAAGCAAATCTCCAGGAAACAAAAAAGTTTATCTCTTAATTCTAATATTGAGAAATGTTCTTAATGAGCATTTTAGCAGACCCGGAAGTTGAAGAAAGTTTCTGCTCGGCTGGACTTCGGTAATATTTGTAAAGGACTTCATTTCATTAATGAAAAGAGACCGATACAATATCCCTTCTTTTTTAGAATCTCTGCGTCTTTTCACGAGACTTTCCCCGACTGCGAAGTTCCCAATTAGTTGGTATTCATAAAACCCAAAACAGTGAGCAGTATAACTTGCGAGTTCATCTGTTCTTTGCGACCCAGCACATTGTTAATCGGGTTGTCGACTTGCTTGTTTACTAAGCATGCCTTAGTCTCTTCGTTAGTTTATTTTTCTGGAAACTAGGTTCATTGAGTAGGGCCGTAGATAATGGTAATCTTCACTGTGCATCAATTCAGTTGTTTCGCCGCCGAATATAGCCGAAATTAATTATATGAACATAATCAGGAGCATTAAAGGTGCTCGTAAAAACAAAAACACGCAATTTATATTCAGATTTGTTCTCAAAGTGACTCAGTATTGCTGGTTTATTGGTTGCGTGCTCGAAAGGCGTATTCACACAGCAAAAACGCGCGCGTCGTGGGGTGATTTTTTTGCTTATTTTTGTATTGAAAAAAGTCGCGCGCCGAGGAGGACGACGCAGGGAGACGACGCCTCGGAACCCAATTTTTCCCTCGACGCGCGCGCTTGAGCCAATCAGCGATCGTCCGGACGTGACGTGTCGCCCTTTTCCGGTTAGGACATGTTTTCGCTGTTTTTATTTTCGACCCACAATGAAGGCGAAAGGCCAGAGGGTTCGAGGGAGACATGCAGTCGCCAAACGTGGATGGAAGCATTTCAGCGTGGAAAGAAGCAAGCCGATTGGAACATCTGACTGTGAGCAGTGTTTTATGTGCGTGTACGACGCCGTGAAACTACTCTTCATCGTTCGCGCGAAAGCTGCCACCGAAGTTCGCGGTGTGTTCCGACCTCCGACTGTGCTGGGAGCGATCACTCCCAATGTGTTGTGTAGTCTTTGTGTGCACCCACCACTACGGAATACAACAGTTCTCCATCGAAAACACTCTCGCACAAGCTGCGTGCAGTGTTAAAGGTACGGACGCGAAGACTCTGGGACGCGCCGGCGTAGCACCGTGCTTTGTTTGCACAAAAACGCGGCAAAAGAGCACCTTCAGAAGCTGCCCGTTCGAGTCCGTGCCTTTCGCCAATGCTGCATATAACCGGAGTGTAAACGTATATGTAATCATCGCCGTTGTCCATTCAGTGAAGACGGTTGTCTCCCACCGCATATGCAATCGCGAAGGCAAGGCAACAACAATCGTGCGAAGCAGACGAATAAAAAATTCCGTGTTCTCTCGACAAACGCGAGATTACCCGAGAAGACGCCGCCGTCGGGTGGCCCTGTGTGACTGCTTCGTATTTTACGACGCCGGCGTCGACGTCGACCGCAACGCGCGTTTTTTTGTTCAGTGTGAATGCGCCTTAAAGGGATACTTCAACGAAATTTGAAATACTCCCGTCGTGTTCAAAAATAGGTTGAATATGACTAGGGTTCCGCGTTTTCGGTTTCTATTTTTTCAAAATTCGGCGTACTTTTTTCGGTGTTTATTTTAAAATTCAATTTTCGGTTTTTTTCGGCGTATATTTATGCCCACAAAACTTTATCGGCTTTTTTCGGTGAATATACAATAAACACCAACGGTCACCGGATCAGATGATCCTTGTAGCTCTGATATTTGTGATCACTCAAAGAATAACGGCATAGATACATTGAAAAAGAAATGGACACATTATTTGGCAAATGTGTGCCACTGTAAAAGAAACAAGAAAAAAAACACAGAAGTACAGACAAGTCAGGTATGAAGTCTATGCCCAAAAACATGGAACTTCACCTTCTGTACATCAGGATTACGTGATCTTGTTATAGCACACACACATGTACTTTCCCAGGTTCTCCTCGTTGACCCGCACTCTTTCTTTCCTGTTAATATGACCCTGAGCTTCGAGAATTTCCTCTCAACGCTAACACTGGCAGGCTGAGGAGATGAAGCGCTGCCTGAGCCAAAATCGGCCAATCAACCAATTGTGACTGCCGAAAGAGACACGGTGCGACGTTTTGAAGCACAACACAACATGCAGAGCTTGCATCAAGTCAGTCTTCCTTACAACAAGTTTGAAAGCACACTCGTATATGGCGAAGTCATGGGGCATTTCGGACTTCACGTTCCGATCGATGATGTGGCACATTAAACCAAAACGTCGTGATGGCATCCGTGTATCCCATTCATTCGGACACGTTTCGATAGACACTTTCGTTCCACTTTTTCGCCACGGCTCTGTGGTACAACTGGAAGGTCAAAGTGACCTTTTCCGGTTAAAACTGAATTTTAGAAAATGGATTCGACGTACTTTTATCGGTTTTTATCGGTTTAAATCGAAAATGCCGAGCCTAAAAACTGACCTTTTTCGGTTAAAACCGAATTTCCGAAAATGGATTCGGCGTACTTTTTATCGGTCTTTATCGGTTTAAACCGAAAACGCCGAACCCTAAAATATGGACCCACAATATCCGTAAATGACAATCGCACGTTTGTATTATGATCCTGGTGGCCGTATTTTTCTTTATAAACTGGTCCACTCTTGGCAAGCGCTCGGAGAAGGCCCAGCTTAGAGCACGTGACATTTAACGCAATCGTGACGTAGGTCGTCTCAAAGCGAGCAAAAGCTACGGCGAGGCTGACGTCGAGAGGATGGCCTAGGGAGCCTTCATGTGCGCTTTGCTAGGGTGATGCCACCTCTTCGTAATACCACCTCGCCGACAAACCAGCGCCATTTTGTTTCTCGGCGATAATCCGTGGGGCTTATAACCCTCCCGGAAACAAGCACTCTATCCTCGCAAGTGTCCGAGCAGCAGCAGTGGAACCCACGGTGGGAGGATTAGCATTTTCCCCCTCGGATCGGAGTGACCGATGGACACAAGAAGGCCACTTCTCCGGCGCACGGGAAACAATGAGGAGCAAAGTGGCGGTGGAGGTAGGGTCTGGGAAAGGGAAACAGGCAGTTGGCATCACTCTCATGCGAAGCGCAACATGAAGGCACTCTAGGCTGGCCTAGTCAGGATGGCCTAGTCGTTCCAGCCACCGAAGCGGCTGCTTTTGTACGAATGTCTTGAGTGACGGGTTAATCTTCTATAATCTTGTAGGGGGACAATAGCGACTTCTGCGACACACAAAAGGGATTCTCGGGAAGAGGGGAGTTCTCCTCCCCTTCTTCTCGTCGTGGCCGGAGGCAGGACGACTCCGTCACTAGCTGTCAAGGTTCCTAGACGGTGAGCATTACAAACGAGGCGTTAGCGACATCCACCAGGTGCTCTTTTCTAATCGTTTAATTCGTTTTAAAATTCCTTTTCGAGACTTTTTTAACAAGATATTGGTATGTTCCATGTGATACTGCTCTTTTGAACACATATAGACCAAAAAATGAGCGCCGAAATTTCGTTGCAGTATCCCTTTAAGGGACACATTTCCATCACAAAACAGAGCGAAAAGAGGATAAAAGCCACACAGCAACGTGCACGATGAAACCGAAACCTACTAAATTGAAGAAACCTAATGGAGACGAGTGCGTCAGCGCCTTCATCCGCCGGTCGGGCAACTCTGGGGCGCTCCCAAAGACAGCCGCGTGTCCTGAAGAGGATTAATGCTTTTGTCGTGTGGCAGATAGTATTTGTAATGGCTCAGGTGTTCGAGAATTGCAGGTAACCTGCAATCACAGCGCCGCATCCAGCTAAAAAAACCTTAGATGGAGAGGCCAGTCCTTCTTTAACCCTTAGTACGGTGCGTTATATTTCTCGGATATATATGTGTAGGGATATTATTATCTTTTGTAAAGGCGAAAGCTTTATATGTCCCATTTCGTGAAAAGGCGTCGGCGTTGTCCCCGAAAGATGGCCATAAAAATACGTCATCAAGCACGCGCCGCTCAAGGTCAAAGCGGGCGCGCCTCAGAAATAAAACGCAAAGAAAAGCACAGAACGCATATGCTTCGTCACAGAAGCCGTGAAGACGGCGTGGACGCCGCGCCTGCGCATTGGGAGCGTGATGTCACTGCCGGACTATAATGCTGCGCATTTCTGCACGTAAGCGGTCTTAAAGAGTCGGTGCAACGACATTCAATTGGAATTCTTTCACTTTTACACACTCAGCCTACTTGCACTACTGGGACTCAAAGATACTCGCACGCAACGCCACTAGCCAAGAAACTCCTTCTTGCAGTGTAATTTCAAGGACAAAAAGGGGGCAGTTAACATTCCGGTCGCAGTGCCGCCCAGTGACGATATTTGAATGCGGTGGCTCATACATTGGACCCGAGCATTGCGTCAGTACTGGAATTGAGCTTTCCTGTGATAATCGATAGCTCGAGAAGCATTCGGGTAGTGGCTCCGTGTTCAATCGCTGCAATGACGACAATAGCCGAACCATAACAATGTCTGGAACTCAGGGCGTGTCCTGTGCCTTGGCCGACCCCAGGGCGAAGCTATGAACAACATTGGCGGCATATTATTGGCTTCAGATCACGTTGCCGCTTGTTCTCGGCTGCGAGTTGAGGGGGTGAACCAGGGCTGCCAACCAAAGGGAAATTTCACAGGTTAAGGTAATATTCAGGTCTATGTAGAAATAAGGGGAATCTTGCTAGTTTGAGGTAAATTTTGAGCACCGTCTGTATCTGGAATTTTATAAAACAGTTGTGATACTTTTTTTTTTTTTTTTTTTTAGAGCGCAGCTTTTAGATGCTTGCTTCCGGCTTGAGCGCCGTCGCCGTTGGCGTCGGCGTAACTGCGCCGGCGCATTAGCAGGTAAATTTCCCTGCTAAATTTAGCAGAAAAATTTTCCTAAATGGGAGGCGAGCAGGAGAGGGAGGAGGGGCATAGCCCCTCCCTCTCCATACCTTTTCCTCCTCCTCAAGAGCACGCGCTCTAATTCTGGCGTTACAGGGGATTGTAAACGTCTTTTCATTTGTTTTTTCAAAGATAACATTAAATTTAACTTGCTTTGGCTACGTTTGGGTTATTCCTCTCCATCCGTTTGGCGGTTTGTTGTGAGACCATCTGGCAGCTGGTGAGGAAGCACTCGAGCAACGTTTTTCGGCAAAATCGATTTTCACCGCCGCCATGAAAACTATATATGGAAGAAGGGAGCAGTCAGTCTGGAGCTTCCGATAGCGCCGTTGTGCCTTCTCGGAAAAGAAAGCTTTGGTACAACCATAGCCTCCTCTTATACTCACAAAGCCTGGCAGTTCGACGACGGAACCATCAAGTGCCCGGTCGCAGATTTGTAGCGCGAGGGATCTGGCAGCACAGATCATGAAAGAGCCACTCCTCGGGGAACCCAAGGTCCCTCTATACTGAAAGGTAGCGACATGTTTTGTAGAATGCCTCCAGCTCCTCTTCATTGGACGAATGTAGTCCACCATTCGGAGCTCGCTGCGAGCGGATTTTGTTTTGGTTGGTTTTGCTTTTCGAGGCCCCGCATCGTCATTTTCGCTCCGGTCGTCGCCGCGCCAGCCTTAGCGGATAGTTTGGGTTTTCGCTCGTTCTGCTGAGATTCTTTTACGCAGAATATTTCGATTTCATTATGCCCCGCATAGGGTGAAGGCTCCCAGCCGCGCCTTTACAGCAATGAGGATCAAATGTTAGTAGACAGTTTTTGCCCAACTATTACGACACTTTGCGCACGCCCCAAAAAACAGGTATTGTTAAAAGGGAGACTTTTTTATTATCTAGACCACAGAAATCTGCGCTTAACATGAACTAACCGCAAACGTTGAAAGTGGAGGCTCCTTACGTTCGATCGCGCCTCGGCTGCGTGAACGCTGGTGCAGCAGGAGCCCGAGTCAAAGCTGCCCGCTCACGTCTGTAGCCTCTGTGGTTGGTCTATGTTAAGGCGAGACGAAGTACGAGTCGCTTTGAGGAGAGTAATTTAGTTGTGAAAGAAAAAAACAGGAATCGCTTTGTGCTTACGTGTCACGTCTTGCCTCCTTACGAAGCGACGAAAAACGAGTGTGTGATCTTTACGTCTGGGACACGCTTGCGGTAATACAAAAACACTGCCTTCAATTGTACCAGAGTCACTGTGCAACGTACAAGAATTCGCTGCTGGACGTAGTCGGCAGCTTGCTCACTGCGCAGGATCGACAGAGCCTCACTCCGGCATATGTAGCGTAGACCCTGCTCGCATCGCGTTCCTCTTTGCAGCAGCGAGGACCCAAAACACACTTGTTCGCTCGAGAGAAGTGTGTTTCGGCTTCTCGCCGCAGCAGGGCGGCAGTCACGTGGCTCTCCTCTCATCCGTTGTCTGCCGCTCCACCTTTTCCATTTCGGCGCCCGCTTCTCGTGGCGATCTGCCAGGCTTTTTCAGTATATGGGAGGCTATGGTATGGCAAGAAATACTGCGATGTTTGGAGATACAGACACCATGTCCAAGATACAGGCTTACCATGACATAATATTTCGCGAAGTGCCGTGCACGAAACGGTGTTTACTATGTGTCGTGTTCCATGTCTTCGGTTTGACAACTCTAGCTTGTATTGGAGCTTTGTTTTAGACCAATTATTATAAAAAGCGCTAAAGATGTCGTTAAACCAGTACCATGTCCTGATGACGTCCATAACATCTAAGGCGAAGATAGGGTTTCATTTGTCACTTCGAATCTCCCGGTAACACTTCCCTTGCCAGATTTGGTTTGACCACTCTTTTGGCCCGGTAAACTCATTTTTGCGAAATATACACCAGCGTAGAGGCAACATAATATATCCTTCGTAAAAATGGAAGTGACGCAGAAAACGACGAATATGTAGTATTATATAATTATTTGGGCAGGCGATGTAAATTTCGGTAGAAATGGGGAAATTTCAGGCGTCCGCAAGTGAAATTCTGACTTTCTTTGTTTACAGCCCTGGGGTAAGCGCTGCTCGTTTTTATTTCTTTTTTTTGTGACTTTGATTGCGTGTGGTGAAAAACGAACGGGTGTTTCACGGTCATTAACGTCTGTAATCGGTTCTAAGCGGTATTTGCCCAAAGTACAAAAATCGTTGCATCGCCCATTTATCTTTCTTTGGCGTGTTTTTTTTCTAAATTTTTTTATAGTTTAGAATATTGCAAAATTAAACTCGGATAAACATCGAATGTTCGACGCAAAATAAACTCCAAAAAGCAACTTTCCCAGTCGCTCAATATAAAACCTCCGATAACACAGAACCGTAGTTATATGCAGCGTTCCTGAAGAGCTGAGGCTCGATGAATGTCCTGTTTTCGCGAGAACTCGCCACGTATACGAAAGGCATTTCCTGAAGGCACGCGCTCTCACCATTGCTGCCGCCATCGTCGCGCGGAACTTCGGCTCCCTTCAAATGCCAGGCGCGTCGTCGTCGCAAGGTCACCCACATGTTTACGATTCTACGGGTCCCCAGTGAAACGGCCTGCTCGAAATATGAAACGGCATATGGCGCGGGATTTGTGTTTTTGCGGCGAAACAATTTTAAGCGCGTTTATAGATATTTTGTTGTTGTTTATATTTCCGTTTTTCTTTGGGCTTCTCTCTCGATTGAGACAGCCCGTGCGTGTGTCTGTTTCAGCGCGGCCGCAGCGATCGTTCCATTTATGCGGATGGCGGAATGGGGTATAATACGCGTGACCGCTTGTATACATCAACATAGTACGCAGCAAGGCGCAGGAAGCAATGGTCCATTCCGTACATGCATATTTCACCGTTTTCGGAGAACGGAGCGAGACCTTCTTCCCGATCTCGATACTACTTCGCTCGCTCGCCGCGTGAGGCACCCTCGGGGAATCGAACGCGGTATAAAGAGAGCCCTCAAGTAAGAGTGTGTTCAACTGCTCGCCCGAGGTACGTCTTTATGGGCGCCAATAAATAGCAAAATTTTGCAGCGGGACTATGGGGCTACGGGTGGTTTTTCAACGTAACTCCAGTTACAAACAGCCCTGGACATGCTTGAATATTTTCGCACAAAGAATAAAATACCACTTTTCTTTAACACCATTTTTGTTCCGATAGGATGAGTACTTTTTAAACGCGAAAAAAGGTATATCCGCCATGTCTAACGCCGCCATTAAATTGCAAACGCTTTCCGTTGTTTGAGTTGAAGACACTCTTACTTGAGGCTCTCTAGAACGCGCCATGCTCCGTTGTTCACCTGCGACGCTCTGCAGCGGACGCATACGATCAGACATCCCAGCCAATCCAGCGCAGTGAACTTGTCACGTGACTACACGCTCTGCGCATCGCTCGCATTGCACGCGCGCAAGCTCGACCTCTAAGAGCTCTTGCTGCTCTCACGTGTATAGGATGGCAGAAGCGAACCCTGCTCTGTAAAACGAGCCGGAAAAATCGGCACCTACACACTACGTAGACAGCTCTAACTTTCAGCGAATGGCACACTGAGCAGGTCAGTTTTCCCGTGGGACACTTTAAGGTGTAGTTCTTTTCGTGTAAAGAAAGAAATATGAGAGCAACGAACTTTCCAAGCGTCAACGTGGGACGCGTTCGCAGCCGACCGAGTCAGCGACGCCATCTACTTGAGGAGCCATCTTCCGGTGGGCGTAGCGAGCAGACAAAGTCATCGTCTGCTTGCTGCGCCTGTCGCGAGATGGCGCCACAAGTAAATAGCCTCGGTAACTCGGTCGGCTGCGAACGTGCCCACGCTTGCTTTGGCCAGTCTGTCGCTCTAATTTTTTTACGGGAAGAGAAGTACGCCTTGAAATTTCAGTCGGCAGAAGTGACCTGCTCAGTGCACATTCGGTGAAAGTTTGAGCTTTCTATATCAAGCGCCGGTTTTTCAGGTTCGTTTGCCAGAGGAAGGTCCACTTGTGCCACCCTGTAGATCCTCTGATAGTCAAGCCTCGCTAAGGTGTGCCCACGGTTGCCGGGCTGCCGCGCAAACAAAGCAATTTCTATCCACTGCGGCCAGACTATTCTTATCTTCTGATGGAGCCAGTGTTGGACAAAATACTCGATAAAAGTATTCAAGTTAAGTTACTAATTACCTGATTCATAAAGTATTTAAAATACTGCTCAAGCTACTTTCACTGTATGAAGTATCTAGTGTGTAGGTGCTCAAGTTACTTTCACTGTAAAGTATCTTGAGTAGGATACAAATACATAGAAATGTAATTCAATTCGTTTTGAAGATACTTCCGCATTGCGTAATTTAAATCGACCTCAGTGACAACGACAACTATACAGTTGCGCAAATCTGGTATACCAGAATGGTTTATTTGCGCGAACCACACAAAAAACAGAAAAAAACAAAAACGTCGTAGGGCTAGTTTGTGCAGTCCAACAATAAGGACCTGAATATTGTCTCGAATGACAAATGATGAGGCGGCGAATAATTGAAGAAACTCAACGTTTAATAGGGCGAACTTGTGCCGAAAGCAAAATAGAGAAAGGCTAGCGTCGCAGGCGTCGATGTCGGCGAAACAGCATGCAGGATCGAGCGCTGGAACGAAACTGACACCGAGCCAAAAAAAGAAAAAAATTGGCTTGCTTTTGTATGTTTATACAGCCTTGATGATGGTACGCCTCAACGGGTAATCGGTCTCTTAGCTGTAGATGAGAAATTTAGCCAGTGCACTACAACCGCTAACCTGGGGTTTTTAACGTGCATCACGCAGTAGTGATTTACACGAACGCGTGCCGGTGCGAAACTTATCCAAATCGAAATGGGCGGGGGCGGTGGTGATCGAACCAAGGAGGTTCCCAGCGCAAGCTTTCGCTACCGCCACTCGGAGCACCTTTTGTACCCGCGTGGGTTTCTCGAACATTCGGCGTAGATCGTTCCTGGCGTAGAGTATTCGTAACTCAATCACACGATAAGGTTCTCGAACTTACGAGAATGTCAAGTTGAAAGAATTTAGAAAAAGGAATCCGCTCCCTGGAATCGAACTCGGAAGCTCCGGCGCGAGAGCCAAGCACGGTAACCATTCGGCCACGCGCTCTCTTGGCGACGCGCGTGGCAATATCACTGATACATGTTACAAGGGGTCCGGACTAGTCCGGACTATTTCCCGGTGCGCGGACCTTTCGGTGTACGGACTTTTCGGTGCACGGACATTTCGGTGCACGGACTTTCGGTGTGGGACTTTTCGGTGTGGGACTTTTCGGTGCGCGGACATTTCGGTGCACGGACCTTTCGGTGCACGGACATTTCCGTGCATGGTCAATCAAAATCGCGAGTTTTTGTATTTTTATTTTGTTTTCTCTAAAAGCAAGAAACACATTTGAGCAAAAAATGATTTTTTTTTAACTTCATAATCTTGTAGACTTGGTGATCCATTTACAATCAGTTACTGATATGCGAGCTAAGTGACTTTGTTAGGCGCAACACCATCCCGCGGGAGGACTGGAGACGTTGGACGTTATGTTTCGTTTGCCGGTGTCGGGTCGACACAGGCTTTCTCGGCGTCTTCTGTAAAGGTATTGGCTTTATTATTTATTGGTAATCTGTGTGGGAAAGGCCCCAACAGAAAGAAGCTTGAGAATCTTGAAAATTACCCGACACTGGTAAAAGATGGGAAACTTCGTGGAACTTTCAGGCATCCTTCTTCCTGTGTCCTTTTTCTTCCACGACGTTTCGCATTTTTTACCACAGTCTCCGGTATTTTTTTATGTGTTTTATGTCTTGATTTATATTACAAACCTTGTGACGTGTGACGGATAGAAAGAACTTTAATTTCCTTTGTCAGGTGTGCTAAACCATAGCCTCCTTTATACTGAAAATGCCTGCCCAATGGTTTCTTTGTCGTCGTCGCGCCTACTTCACATATTTGCTACTAGGGGCGCCAAAACCCCATACAGAAAAGCAGACGACGCTTGTCCGCAGCGAGCCCGTGCTAGCCTAATTCCCTACTATGCTTTGTGCTCAGCGGCCTCACAGTACGGTTACGTTAGAGTGCCTCGATGTCCCTCTGTTTAGGGTGATGCCATCGTTTGTAGTACCCGATGCCGACAGCACGCGCTCACAGGAAAAATACAAAGAAATCGCAGGAAACAAAATGTCGCTGTAGCACAGTCAACGCCACGAGCGCGTGCAGGGACACGCTCTTTCACGCGCTTGAGAACAAAAATAAAAATAAACGTTAGAAACAAAATGGCCAGATGTCATCACCCCAAGCAAAGCGCACATGAAGGCACCCTAGGTTACGTATGCCCGTGGGGTATTTCTTCAAAAAGGGCTGTGGAGGGTTGCTGGTAACATTTCAGCATAGAAACAAAACCAAGAAGTGAAAGCTAAAAGAAAGGTTAAGACTTTTTTATATATGAAAACTATACTGATGGTGCCCTGCGCTAGCTATGTAGCACGGGTTACGAATGTATTCACTCCACAAATAGCGTCACAGTGGACTGTAGCAGCGGGCAGCGGAGAAGCGTCGTCTGCATTTTTGTATGGGGTTTTGGCGCCTCTAGTAGCAAATATGTGAAGCAGGCGCAACGACGACGAAGCATGGGGAAGCCAACCATTGGGCAGGCATTATCAGTATAAAGGAGGCTATGGCTAAACAATCGATGCTATACGATTTCGCGGTGGACGCACATTTGAAGATTATTCCAAATTGTTCTGAGCTATCATACAGAAACAACTTCTCAAGCTTTACGAAAAAAACGGTGAGTGTGCAGGCGAGCTGGTGGATGTTGATCATGTTGAAAATAACCCGAGACTGTGGTAAAAGATGGGAAACTTCGTGGAAGAAAAAGGACACAGGAAGAAGGACGTCTTAAAGTTCCATGAAGTTTCTCAACTTTTACTCGGGTTATTTTCAACATTCTCAAGCTTCTTGCTGTTGGGGCCTTTCCTACACGGATTACCAATAATAAAGCCCATACCCTTACAGAAGACGCCGAGAACGCCTCTATCGACCAAACGCGTAAACACGATGTGATGCGTCTAGTGCGTACGTTGGAAAAGAGACACCGGCAAACGAACCATAACGTCCAACGTCTCCAATCCTCACGCAGGATGGTACTGCGCCTAACAAAGTCACTTAGGTCGTATATCAGTAAGTGACCGTAAATGGATGACCAAGTCTACAAAATTATAAAGTGCGAAAAAATTAATTTCTAGCTGAAATAGTGCTGATTACGTTTAGAACAAAAAAAAACCTGTGATTTTGATTGGCTGTGCACCGAAATGTCCGTGCACCGAAAAGTCCGTGCACCGAAATGTCCGTGCACCGAAAAGTCCGTGCACCGAAAAGTCCGTACACCGAAACGTCCGTGCACCGAAAAGTCCGTGCACCGAAAGTCCGCACCGAAACGTCCTACACCAAAACGCCCTACACCGAAAAGTCCTAGACCCCGCTTACAGACATTGTTCGCGAGAGCAATAAGTGACGGAGTGACGGCATAAAGAAATGAAACAAAAGGAAGACTAGACGTTTTGCCGTAGGGGGATCAAACATACAACAAGCAAAACAAAAATGTCTTTTTTTTCCCTCCACTTCTATTTTTTTCTTTTTTTTTTTTTACGCTCAGGTTTGCATTGTTGTCGTAAGGTTGTTCCCGGCCTGCGTCGCGCCTCAGTGTGGCATTCAATCCTAACTTCCGCAGAACCACCCCTTTTGTTTACGGATTTCTTGGGGAAGCTCTGGGAAACAAAAAGCGCCTTTGGGAAGGCGAGGGAAAAACCTTCATTGTACGAACTTTGGGCTGAAATATGAGTCACAATCGGCAAAAAAGTGATGTTTTTCTTACGAGCTCTACCAAAGGGTTCCCCAACCAAAGTCACCTTGGCTAATCGGAGCTAGCAACAGGATTTGGTTGCTGGAAAGAATGTTCACGTTTGCTCGTGCCACGCCCACGCCACTTCACACCGAAAACCTCGGAAAATGGCGGAATGTCAAAAATGTATTTGAGATAATGTGTACAAGATACTCAGCCATGTATTTAAAATAGAGTATTAAATACTATCTACCAAAAGTATTTACAAGATACCAAGATACTTCAAGAAGTATTCGAAATACAGTATCTTGAGTAGAGTATTTGAGATAGGCACAAGTCTGGATGGAGCACAGCGGACGCTACGAGCAGTATTGGACAAAATACTCGATAAAAGTATTTAAGGGGGATTCAACCGCTATTTATTTGTACCCTTTTCCTCATAGATGGCGCAGAATTTTTCCGGAACAAACGAGTTGCATGCTCGCAGCTGCGCATGCAGGTCGGGCGCTCGAGGTGGGCTCGGGCCACGGGCTGCGCGCCGCCGATCTCGAGCTAGATCTTCTTCGCTCTGCGTCCGTCGCTGCAGGAAGCGGCCAACAGGCGGCGCGAGATACGAGCCAGTACATACGTAGATTACAGTGGCTTACAAAACGTAGAATAAGCTCTTATTCCCGAATGGATTCGAAGTTCCATCCACGTTCGAAATTATCGAAAGCACAAGAAGCGGCGTTGCGGCCGTTTGGACCACCACATTTAAAGGGACACTGACACCCCCAAAATTTATTTTTTTATTTTTTTGCCAGGCGATCTATTATGGTGTCAGAAGACTACCCAATTCATATTTTGCTACAGCGAAATGTATAAGTTTAATGAAATCAAAAAACGCAACAGCTCGAAACCAAAACCGAAACTGGACTGGGGAGGAAAAAAAATACAGAGGGAAGAGGTGGCGGAAGTCACGTGGCTATGATACATTTTCCTTCCCAAAAAACGCATTTGCAGCTTTTTAGAAGCCACAAAAAATGCGTATCATATTTCTTTTCTATTTTTAATATTGTGTGTGTGCCTTCGATGACCTACGACTTTGATTCTCTTTGGTGGTTGTGTCTAAACCACAAAAAACGGCACGTGGCCACGGTGAATAGAGTGAGCGCGACTCAAGCCGGTCACTTCTCGATCGGTTGTTCTCGGTCGGAAAGAAAACAAATTTTGAGCCACGAATTGTTTTCTGAGTAGTGGGGCTCTCATAGGTCATGTACAACTAAAAACCTCGGCTTGCATTAAATTCCCTGTCAGTGTCCCTTTAACACGCACACGTTGCTTTGCAAAAAAAAAAATGTTTATTTTTAGAGTTGAATTTAAAGATAGATAACAAAAAAAGAAATAAAATGGCAGTTTGCACTTCCTATGGCCTACATCGGCCTGCTTTTCGTCTGAATACTGGTTTGCAAACCAGCTCCCAGAATGTGTGGAGTAAAGCCCATCTATCTTTGGAAAAGTGGCGCCAATCATTTTTGTGGAGACGCTCGAGACACGTGCCGCGCGAAACTTCTGGGGAGAACTAGAGCCACTAAATGAGCGTAGCTTATTTTGTCGCAGTATAGAAGAACATGGCGTCTGAAATCTAGCTCAGTGCTGCGCTGTGCCGCCATGATCTTCCCTAGTGCCACTAAATAAGCTACGCTTCAAGGTAACGACACTTGTCCATATTGTGGCTCAAAATCATGGCTGCCAGTTATCTGAAAATTTATCTGAAATCACAGGAAACGCTTTTACGTCCTCCACAAATGTTTAAACGCTTCGCGACAGAGCAAAGCAATATTACATCAGCTTCCTAATACCGAATCAAATGCCGAGGAAGTCGCACTTTTGAATCACGACGATCGGCAGTTGCGTCTGCTCTGTACAAGCACCAAGATGGCGGCGCCCCCAGCAATATTGGGGAACAGAGTGCAGACGCTAAGCATAGCTCATTTATTGGCGAGGTTCACACTTCTGCGCTGCGAGGTCCACACTTCTGCACGTCAAGAGGTGTGGACCTCGTCGACAAGATCCACTCTTCTACGCGTCGAGTCAAAAGCAACAAGAAGCAACCGTTTCCCACCCGTGAACTGTACCAAGGAGTTCTCTGTCCAAGCAAGTGGCGCGGCTCTACTACTCGTCCACAATCGCGCGCCAAGTGCACAGCAGCTGACAACCTTGTCAACGGGTATGGCAAGAAAGGACACTTTCTGTCTGTCTGCATGTCAGCGAAAAAGAACCACCTAAATACACAAAGCCATGTTGCACTCGAGTTATCCTCGTAAATTCCATAAGGTGAAGGCGCTGCGGGCAAGTGCAGACTAAATTCTTTTGATAAAACTCACGCTTACAAGTACCGCCAACCATTGTTGTGGAAACGTGCAAGACACGTGCGAGGAGCGGGTGCTCCGCTGCCATTCGCTTCCAAGGGCCGCTCATTTCAGTACTGCGCCGACAACTGCTTCCAAGGGCCGCTCGAGACACGGGCCTCGTGCACTGTCGCATTTGACGCCACTTGCAAGACAAACGCAAAACACATCGAAGGGCTTTAGTCCTGACCATGGTGGTCCAAACAGATAAAGAGGGATCGGTGGCCAAGTGCATTAAAAAAAAAAAAAGGGATCGGTGGTTGAGTGGGTTGGAGCACTCCAGCTCGGAGCACGTGGAGCGAAAACTCGCGCTGCAGTTCAATCCCCACCCCTGCCCGTTTCGATCTGGATGGGCATCGTACCGGCGTGCGGTCGTGTATCACTACTGCGTGATGCACGTCAAAGACCCCAGGCTAGTGGTTGTACTGCACTGACTCAATTTCTCATCTACAGCTGGACAGTGGAGACTCGTCGTCCGTTGAGGCAGACTGTGTTCTAGGGTCTAGGCTGTATAAACATACACACACCTGAATTTCTTTCCAGACAGGTAAGGTAGCACCGCTTCATTCCACCGTGACATAGTAAGATCAATGTTGAAAGAGGTTTTCATGGACAATAGCATAGTGAACTCCTGAGGTTATTTACGAAGACACTGAAGTTATTTAGAGGTTCATTTGATTTTGCCTAAAAATTAAAAAGGTCAAGAGAAAAAAAGCAACCATAGGTAGAAACGTATTTTCTACCTATTGATGGCCCGTTTGGTTTTCTTAGTAATCCGCAAAACGGGAAGTGTTAAATTTACAACAAACAAAAATTGTTTCGGGCGCCAAAACGCTAACGTAAAAATTCGATTTGCATCTCAGAGTAAGCACCTGTTTGTTGGTTAAAAAAATATATATTGTAATTGTTCAAGATAATAGAAATCATGCTTTTTTTGTTTTTCATATCCACTAGCCATTAAACAAGGTCTACAGAGAATGAAAATATCTGAAATAATGTTTCAGAAAACAAATGTTGTTCGGAATAACTATTTTATCCTTCTTTGCAACTTATTCAACTATTTTTATTTCTTTCCAAATACATATTAGTAGGGTGCCATCATGTGCGCTTTGCTTAGGGTGGAGACATCTGGCCATTTTGTCCCATACTTTTATTTTTCTTTTTTGTTCAGAAGCGCGTGAAAGAGCGTGTCCCGGCACGTGTTTGTGGCGCTGACTGTGCTATGGCTACATTTTGTTTTCGTCGATTTATTTGTATTTTACCCTTGAGCGCGTGCTGTTGGCATCGAGTACTGCAAAGGGTGGCATCACCGTAAGCAGAAGGACATTGAGGCGCCCTACATATTAGGATATCTCTGTTCAACCCTGCACGATCTTAGGGTGCTTACGAGCCACGCTTGTAGCGTCTGCAAGCTTTTGACCACGCACGCTAACAAAGCACACACAAAAAAATAAAATGAACAAAAGTATCGCCTTCAGAGCCTTATCTGGCCTTTCGCTAAGAGTCTGCTGATGACTAGTTACACTTTTTTGCAACGTTAAAAAAGTGCCGACCAACGGAGCCATCAGTTGTAATTCTGTTGTGTCTATGTTTATACAGCGGGAAGTCAGCTTTGAGGGCATCTGGTGTCTTCGTTGGAGATGAAAGACAGTGCAGTATACCGCTCCTTGTCTGACGACTTTAACGTGCATCACGCAATAGTGATACATGACAGCACGCCGGTACGATGCTCACCCAGATTGAAACGGACAGAGGCGGTGGATTGAATCCACGATCAGTGAGCTTTACAGCGTGAGCTTTCGCTACACGTGCTACCGATCCACGAGCAACGAGACATCGCGGTCGAATTCGAGCTCGAGGGAAAAACAACAACAGCAACAGCAAGAAAATCTCCGGTTTCAGGCATTTAGTACTAGTGTCGCCATCTCGTTTAACAAGTTGGAAATAAAATTAACAGGGTGATTTTATTTACACAAATACGCGAATACAACAATATTTCGCTTTCTCGTCATGGTCTTAAAATTAAGATTAGAGGCACCCCTAGTACGTACGGCCAAGCGTTTTGTCACGTTTGTCTTCTAAATAATTGTATTTTCAAAAATGCCTCAAAACGCGCAAAAAACAGTCAAAACGGTCATATTTCTGGATTTTATTAAAAATCTCAAGCGCTCTAAAAGAAAAATCCAAGGGCCGTACAACCTTCATTACGTCTTCATAAGTAACCTCCAAAAGAATGAATACTCTCGTGCATTCCTGAAACTCAGGTTTGTGTAGCGAAATTTGCCCATTGAGTGACGAGCGGTTGAATCCCCCTTAAGTTAAGTTACTAAATACCTGCTTCATAAAGTGTTTAAAATACTAGTCAAGTTACTTTCACTGTAAAGTATCTTGAGTAGAGTACAAATACTTAGAAACGTATTTAAGCTTACTTTTGAAGATACTTCCGCATTTCTTAATTAGTATCAACGTCATTGACAACGACAATTATGCAGCTACGCAAATCTGGGTTACTAGAATGGTTTATTAGCACGCAACCATCATCTCATAGATGGAAATAAACATTATTATTATTATAACAACAGAAAACTGAAAACAAAAGTATCGTAGGGCTATTTTATCACGAATAATAAATGATGAGGCGGCGAATAACTGAAGGAACTAAACGTTTAATGGGGGCGAACTTGTTCCCAAAACAAAATAGAAAGGCTAGCGTCGCAGGCTTCGATGTCGGCGAAACAGCAGGATCGACCGCTGGGGCGAGACGGACTCCGGACCGACACTCGGAGCACCTTTTGTACCCGCGTGGGTTTCTGGAACATTCGGCGTAGGAAAGTTCGGCGCGTAGAACATTCGTAACTCGATCAGGCGACAAAATTCTCGAACTTACCAGAATATCAAATTGAAGGAATAAATAAAATAGAAGTCCGCTTTCTGGTATCGAACCCGGAGCCTCCGCGCGAGAGCCAAGCGCGGTAAGCATTACGGCCACGCGCTCGCTCTGCAACGCGCGTGGCAATATCACTGATAGATGTTACAAAACATTTTTGCGACAACACGAAAGAGGTCTGATCTCCTCCCCAATATGGGGGAGGAGATCAGACCGTGGCGCCTTAAGCGTTAACTTTAGAACTAGATGGATGGGGAGTTCGTGTTCTCCGGCGAGGGGTAGGAGGGGCTCTTTGTTACCACTCCGGCCTGCATGAACAATGCAGCATGCACGGTGCCCAGGCCTCGGCCTAAACACCGAGGTGGGGGTGACAAACGGGTCAGAGCGCTTCGCCAATAGTGACATCGCTGAATATGCCATCCTGCGGCGCACCTTAGACGCATCGTTTAACTACAATCCATAATCCCTATACGGGGAGTTCACTATAAACGAACTTGGGACACGGATATGAGTGAATGGATAACAAAGAGAACCCACATAATAGCCACGGCAGTGGGGGAGCATCTCGCTAAGGCCGATAGTCGCATTACGGCCGAGAGTGCATTAAGGCCGAGAGGGTCGAAAAGGGCCGGGGGTGGCTTTGAGGCCGAATAGGGCATAACGGCCGAGAACTGCATTAAGGCCGATAGCCTCTGAATGAGCTGGTGTGGCCGCCTTCGGGGGTCGCGTTGTGGTTAACGACTTTAGTTGCCACCAAATAAGATAGATGGCGCCACATTAAGCATGGTGGACCCGCAAATTATTTCAAAACTGCAGCTTTGACCTATTCGCGAAAAAATAAGTCGCTTATAGTACACTGCGGGAAAGTAAACTGTGACATTTTTAAGAGTGTATCTGTCGGTGACTGCAAATATTGTGGTTTTGGGTTTGTTTTCAGGTTCACGGCCGGCACCAGTCGGTACGCCGACCTTGCCTATCCGAATTTTTCATTTATTTATTTGCTTTTCGGCGCTTTATCATTTCTTATTTCTTTGATCTGTTGTTCCTTCATCTGCATATTTGGATTATGTACACACACGCACACGTATTTCCATATAAATGCGTATGAATTTGGGGCGCCTTTTTGGTATAACATTCCTATATATTAATCAACGGCTCTTTAAGAGTTCAGTGAAACATTTATTGTGTCTTTTCAATTTTCGGCTCTTTAACTAAATTAGATATGTCTCTGATTCTACCAGGCGGCTACGAAAACGATGAGTGAAAGTGATTTTAAAATTTTATTTTCAATTAAGATAAATTTTCAATTAAGACAAATAAGATAAATACGTGGCGACATCTATCTTATTTGGTGGCAACTAAAGTCATCAACCACAACGCGACCCCCGAGAAGGCGGCCACACTAGCCCATTCACAGACTATCGGCCTTAATGCAGTTCTCGGCCGTTATGCCCTATTCGGCCTCAAAGACACTCGCGGCCCTTCCGCTCCTCTCGGCCGTAATGCACTCTCGGCCGTAATGCGACTATCGGCCGAAATGACAGTGACCCGGCAGTGGTCGCATCTTCTTCAATTAGGTTGCGTTCAGAAAAGCGCTCAACGTTGGGGGACACTTTGATGGCATTTTGAGAGGTAATCCAGCGCCTAGTTCGTTTCCTGTACTGTTCTCTGCTTATCAATGTTCGCTTACAGACAGTGTTCGCGAGAGCAATAAGTGCCGGACTAATAACACAAAGAAATTAAAAGAACTCGACGTTTTGCTTTAGCGGAATCAAATATCCCCCCCCCCCAAAAAAAAAAAAGTCTGCTTTTTTGTCTGTGTCCTTTTTCTCATTTTTTCTATTTGTTATTTTCTTGACACTCAAGTCTGCATTGTTTTCGTAGGTCGTTTCCCGGTCTGCTTGCGCCTCAGGGTGGCATCCTTACTTCCGTAAAACCACACCTTTTATTTGAGGATTCGTTGGGGAAACTCTATAGAAACAAAAGGCGCCTTTGGGAAGGCGAGGGAGAACCTTCATTGTACGAACTTTGGGCTGAAATATGAGTAACAGTCGGCAAAAAAGCGATATTTTCACGAGCTCAGTTAAAGTCACCGTAGCTAATCGGAGCTAGCAACAGGATTCGGTCGCTCGAAAGAATGTTCACGTTTGGTCGTGCCACGCCCACGCCACTTTATACCGAAAAACTCGGAAAATGGCGGAACGTCAAAAATGTATTTAAGATAATGAGTACAAGATACTCGGAATTGTAATTAAATAGAGTATTAAATACTCTCCATCAAAGGTATTTGCAAGATACCAAGATACTCCAAAAAGTATTTAAGATACAGTATCTTGAGTAGAGTATTTGAGATAGGCACAAGTCTGGCTACGAGCCATATTAGCCAGTGCAGTGCTCTTAGCGTATCATTTGGCTACACTAGAGCACTATACATAGCTCGTATGGAGCAGAGTAACGCAATCCTTTGATCCGCGTGTTTTGCCGAGAACATGGCCGACAGAGCAGCTCGGCGCGAGTCACGTGGTACCCGGGGTTCCAGGAGGCGCCCGCTCTCTGAGAGAAATAATGAAGATCGACGCAACACGGCTGACTAAAAATTAAACGCCGAGTTTTCACTTTTCGAAACTAGTCTGACCTGGAGTTGGTAAATCACTAAACACTTTATCAAAGTGTTCATAGAATTGGATGCGTGTGAGAAATTTTGAGAAGGCGATTTCCGAGGCATTGGCGTGTGAAGCAGACGATTGTTTTGCGTTGCGGAGATGGACTTTGCGGTTGGCCGTAGCGGGTCACGTGAACGGTTTGACGTCGCCGCGTCGTCTGCTGCGTAATGCCGATCAAACAATTAAAAAAACGTTCCTACATGGCTCACATCTTAGCTCAAATTATTGTAAACTATTCCTTTATTATGTCAAAAACTATTGTCGTTCCGTACATCCCCAAAATATTCAAGAAACAACAATTTTCTCACGTTCGCCGTGCATTTGTGACCGGAGTTAGTACCCCCGGAGTTCGCCTCTAGACGCGGAGAGATGGCGTTCTAGATTGCGCTACTCTGCACCGAATCGCGACTCCAGCAAAACGGACGCCACCAAGCGGGAAAACCGGGAACCAGCCGGTCCAGGTCGCTTTGCTCCCCTCCGCGTCTCTGGTGGCTTTCGCGGACACGTGTTGTCGGCGCGGTGGCGAACAATGTAATTTGACGAAGGTTCGAAAATTTCTTAAGTTTGCCTGAGTGTTCATTAGTGTGGTGAAGCCTCAGTAGATTGTTTCCTTCCATCACGTGTTTGAAAGCCCGTTTACTTCACAACACACGGTCGAGGAATCACGGAAACACGTTTTGATTTCTTGTCCATCTCGAATCACATTCAATGTGACGAATACTTGGTAACTGATAAGTGGTTTCTTTATAGGGAGGTAGAACAGTGGACTGAAGACAACAGACGAGGTGTTTCACTGGAGGGAACACCAATGTTGCAGTCAAGTGAATGGGAAGGTTCGATAGCTGCTTTTCTTGAGTATGTTTGTGTTCGATTAGCTTCAAGTTTGAGCCACCCACGCCGGTCGGTGCGTTGGCTATCTTTCTTGGCTGCTTTTCGCCGAAAAAGCCTCTGGACCACACTAAAAGAGTTGGGCTGATTTCGCAATTACTTGAATCAGGAAAACCTTCTCGCTGCATACGATCAATTAGGGAAATTAT
>JAZHYW010026935.1:0-28329 GCA_037355805.1 Ixodes ricinus | reverse complement strand
CTCTCAACGCTAACACTGGACACTGGCAGGCTGAGGAGATGAAGCACTGCCTGAGCCAAAATCGGCCAATCAACCAATTGTGACCGCCAAAAGAGACACGGTGCGACGTTTTGAAGCTCAACACAACATGCAGAGCTTGCATCAAGTCAGTCTTCTTTACAACGAGTTTGAAAACACGCTCGTACATGGCGAAGTCATGGGGCATTTCGGACTTAACGTCCCGATCGATGATGCGCACATGAAACCGAAACGTCATGATGGCACCCGTATCCCATACATTCGGTAACGTTTCGATAGACACTGCCGTTCCACTTTTTCGCCACGGCTCTGCGGTTCGACTGTAAGGTCAAAGTGACCTTTTCCGGTTAAAACTGAATTTTAGCTAATAGATTCGACGTACTTTTATTGGTATAAATCGAAAATGCCGAACCTAAAAACTGACCTTTTTCGGTTAAAACCGAATTTCCGAAAATGGATTCGACGTACTTTTATCGGTTTAAACCGAAAACTCCGAATCCTAGTATACGGTATACCACTCCTGATAAATAGTGCGTAAATTTCGCCTCACAAATATTGCAAAACCTTGTCGCCTATAATTTTTTTTAGAGCGCAGCTTTTAGGCATTTTTTGCCGGGTTGAGCGGCGTCGGCGTAACCGCGCGTTGCATTATGGGACGTTTCCCATAGTGACGTCGCGTGTGACATTACGAGGTAAAATTTTCCCACTACACTTGACGTGAAAATTCTGCGCTAAGTTTTGCGAGGAAACGTTTCCGCTTAATTTAGCGGGACATTTCCCATAATGATGTCACACGTTAATTTTCACGTCACGTGACATTACACGTCAGTTTAGCGGGAAAATATCCCCGCTAAATTTAGGGAGACATTAGAGAGTTTTCGTAGGTCGTTTTCGCCGTCCCGCAACGCTCTCCGCAACCCGCTACGATACCCGGAACTCTATACTCTATTTTAGGAGTTGTGTGCAGCAAAGGCAAATGCATTGGCGTGAACACGTGGCTTTCAGACGTGCTTTCTTTTCGCGAGTTCTCGTGAAAGGAAAGCAAATATGAAAGCCAGGCTCTTGCCCCTGTGCTTTTGCCTCTGCTGCACGGAACTCATGAGATGCAGTATACAGTCAAGGCTATCGGCGCGCAGGTGCGGTAGTGGCTTCCTCGTTGCGGAGGGCTTAGTGGAGGAGAATGCGGTCTGCGAAAACTCCCTATTTTCCCAGCTAAATTTAGCGGGAATATTTCCTGCTAAATTTAGCGAAAAATTTCGCCGCTTAATTTAGGGGGAAAATATACCCGCTAAATGTAGCTGGGAAATGTTACCGCTACATTTAGCGGGAAATTTTATCGCTAAATTTAGCAGAAAAGAATTCCCCGCTAAGTTTAGGGAAAAAATTCCCGGCTGAATTTAGCGAGAAAATTTTCCGCTAGCGAAAAAATTTTCCCAAGGTTTAGCGAAATTTTTTGCTAAATGGGAGGGGAGCAGGAAAGGAGTATGGGAGGGGGGAGGAGGGCGCACACCCTCCCCTCCGTACCGTCCCCACCTCCTCCTCAAGAGCTGCGCTCCAATTAGGCATTACGGAGAATTCTAAACGTCTTTAATATTTTTATTCCGGAGTGAAGGGAAAGCGGGTGAAGCCATGTTCAGAACCAGAGTGTTCGCTTACAGCACCAAATTCTTCCCCTAGTGGTGTAGGCACCCAACGCGACGGCGTGGACGCGCGGCGGCGCCGTGGAAGAAAATTGCCTCCGACGTACCGAGATACCGGATTGACCAAGGCAGCAGAGACGTCTGTCTCCGCTGCCTCGATGTTTTCCACGACGATAGATGTGGCAGCCTCCTCCCGGATCAAAGGGGAAAACTCAGATGCTGCGCGCGTCCAGCCGTTCCAACAACGAAAAGCCCGTTGGCGCCAAAGCCTATATATTTCCGCGGAGTAACACGTATTCCCTATACCTAATAGATGGGGCCAGTCTGTCCATCATCAGTCACAAATGGTGGCTTATCACTCGATCACATCATCATACTCGAACGGAAATATGTGAACCATCTGTTACGAAGGGACCGAAACGCACGGGCGATTCTGAGTGGAGCGGCAGCAACTGCAAGTGGTCGTGCCCTAAGTGTGTGTATGTTTGAACAGTGGGAAGTTTGCGCCAATTGGCTTCTGCTGCCTCTGCTGTAGATGAGAAATTTTTCCAGTTCGGATAACCTGGGGGTCTTTAACGTGTATCAAGCAGCAACGATACACGACCGCGCGCCTGCATGGTGCTCGTCCAGACCGAAACGGACAGGGTTGGGAATGGAAGCCAGGATCCCTGGGTTCCTCCGCGAAGCCGTTCACTGCAAGTCCCGTGTCTCCTGCCTAGGTACAAGCTGGGCTCGTACGACCGGCCGCCCGCCCGAGCCCGCGGAGGAGGCCGAGGAAGAGGCGCCCGCCACCCGGAAGAGGTCGCCCGTCAAGCGACCGGCCGCTGAAGCCGGATACCTCCGCCTCGGCGCCGACGACGCCGTCGTCCTCCCAGGAGCAGGCGGCCGTTCACACTCCCAAGAAGCCCCTTCGGCAGAGCGGTAAGACTTCGCTCTTATCGGGCGTGCGCCGTCTGGCATCTCCCAAATATCATGATATTTGGGAGGTGCGAGATGCACTCGGAAGCAAGCAAGCGCGCGGGCTGTGCCGTCGTGGCCGTCGTATCGTCCGCTCGCTCGTGGTCTCTGTGACATTGCGCTCGCGTCATAAAGTTAACGCGATTACATATATCTAAGTGACACACTCAATGTCCAAAGGTTCACGAAACTTCCTGCTCGTTATACTTCAGTGCGAAACCTACATTTTGTGAGCGCAAAGCGAAATACATATCCCGCCTCAAACCAGGCGCTCGTTACCTCTTCTCCGACAGTGAGGAGTTGACGGCGAAGGGAAAAGCAAGGCGATATTCTGGTTAAGCCATTTGCATGGTTACTCTGCGTTGCGCTAAAGCCCCTTGATAACGGCGTTTTACATGTACCGCCAACCATTGTTGTGTAAACACTCAAGACTCGTGCCACGAGCGGGAGCTCTTACGCCATTCGCTTCCAGGGACTGTTCATTTTAGTGAAGCGCCGCCATTTACTTCCAAGGGCCGCTCGTAACACGGACCTCGTGCAATGGCCCATTTGAAGCCACTTGCAACACAAACGCAAGCACATCGAGGTGCTTTATGTTGCGAGTATGAGGTACGCACTCTGACGGCGGCGGCACGGCGGTGACTGTAGAGCTTTTTGCCCTCCATCACATGGGCGCTGCCATCTTGAAATCACGTGACGCGGTCGGCATTAGGTTGCGTCAGCTAATCGCTCCGCTGTCCCTTCCGTGCCTTGGCGGATAATATTGCTTTTTCGTTCCCGTTTCACCGCGTTTTTTGCCTTACTCTTTTAAGTGTCGTCCGATACTTACATTTACTACCTGTTTGCATTCCATTAGTGCGTGCATAACTTCTGCGTTTAGTTTTGTAACGCGCGTTTTGATTATTTTTATTAGAGATGTTTAGTAGATCGTATTCTGCGGATAGCGGGATCAGTGGGCGCGTGCCCAAGGCATGCTTCAACAGAACGGCACGAGCTCCCGGTAGCAAAGCGAAGCTCTATTTTACGGTCCACTAAAAGTCGCTATTAGGGAGTTTTCGTAGATCGTTTTGGCCTTTCCGCAACGCTATCCGCTACCCGCTACGAGACCCGCAAACAGAGGCACAGCGGAGACTCAAAAAAGTGCTTTCGTAGACCGTTCTCTGCGGGCTACGGTACTGCGATTATGACAGCGCCACTAGCGGTCGTAAAAAGCACTATATAAAACATTAAACGCATACTATTACTGAACCACGTATTTGTTTTATCAGAGTGCCTCTTTTCGAACACAACACATGGTTAATTTACGATTATGAATGTTAATTTTTTTTCTGGATAAATTATTCGTAGCACATCTTGCCAGCTTGCGGTAATGGCGCTTTGCTTAAAGCTAGATTCAGTTCGGCCAAGCCAATCCTCTCTTTGTCATCTCGCGCTCTTTTATGTTCGTGGACGCGTTTTCCGCCAATTCCCGAAGATGCAGTGGCTCAGCGTTCTCTGAGACCAACTTTTATTGTCCAGTTTAAGTTGGAGGGAAATAGAGGATGTGTATTTGATATTTTCGGAACCGCCAAAGCGGTGGTTTAAGTCAGAACGCGGCTTCTTGGATGTCGTCTCCGATTCCACCTAAAGCCCCTTCATGCTTCAAAAGTAGCGCAAGGTCCGTTGATGCACGAAGCACGTGCGTGCCTCGTGCACGTGCCTTGAACGCATGTGCACGTGCTTTCAACAGACCATCTTATTTTCTGTTTTGCGTATGTTATTTCACTGATGTGCGCCACTGGTATGGTGTAGTTTTGGAATTTGTATTCTATAAACGGGGAAAAACTACTTTTTTTCTTAAGGCGCTACCGACTGTTGATCAGCAAAGAATTTTGTCTTTCGTCTTTAGACTTTATTTATTTGGCTCTGGAGAGCCGCGCCACCTGGAAAGACATCAGCTCGTACCATGGAGGCCCGCGGTGCCGCGTCTAGTGAACATGATAATGTCCTGAGTATATACATGCATAATGACGACCACATGGATCGTTGGTATTGGGGAGGATGTCAGTCCGATTCGCAGAAGTCCAGATTTCGGGGAGGCGGGTTGGGCGGGTGAGAGGCGAGCTGGGGGATCTGGCACGCCGTTCGATCGGTGCATGAAGGAGCCTCCGGAACATTATGGCGCTGTTGCTCACTGGGGTCCACTGCGGTCGAAGCATCAGGCTCCGAGGAGGTAGCCCAGTCAAAGTAGAAGCCGCCGCCTCCGAGGCACCAGGGCTCAGATTGAGGCACCGCCGTCGCCCGGTGTGTCATCCTCTCAACGTCGTCGTCGTTGTGTTCTTTATTTATACGCGTATATATGTATAAATAAAATGAGATAGATAAAAAGACACAATTGAACGGCCAGCGTATCTCGAGATCCGCTATTTCGTAAGGCGCCTCCGCAACCACGTCCGCAATTCCGCAAGGTCTGCGCTAGATTGGCGCATGCGCAGTAGTTGCGGAGGCGTAGCGGATAACGTAGCGGAGGCGTAGTGGAGACGCCAGAACGATCTACGAAAACTCCCTATTGTCGGCTTATCGGATACGTGGAGGAGGCTATATGAGGCACAAGAATCGGCGTTAGCACTGACGCACATTATGTACATGACGCTAACACAGTACGATGATTCAAAGACCAATTACTAATAACGACTCAGTTTTGGTTACTAATAGCGGCGGAACATTCCCTATAAGCGCAATATATATTTATGATTTAGTAGGATTTAGGAAGGGAACAAATGTAGTCAATGAATACAAAGATGATGCTTTCAGGAAACAAAGAGAGTATGTCACCTGAAAGCATCAACCTTCGTATGCTCTCTCCAGATTGAAAACTGTTGTTTTGATTATACGAGGGAAATCAAGGGGAGATAGGTAACGGAGGTTTGACTTGCATTTTATCTAATGCTAGGGATAATGCTATGTCAACATCAGGTGGTTTGTTGTTTCATAATATAACACCGCTGTGTCTTTGACGCTGTATATCTTTTTTTTGCGATTAAGCCATTAGCTTGATTGGTTCATTTATAAATGCCAATGAGCTGTGCACCGTGCGCAGTCCCATGTCTGTTGTATTTTAAGTGCTACACTCTAAAAAAATCCCGTGCGTCTACTTTCCCGCACAACACTCAGAGAGCCAATCACCGCAACTTACGGAGGCAGCTCAGTGAATGACGATGCCGAAACATATGTTTAGACCAAAAAACGCAGTCTGAGTTGTGACATTAATCAATGCAAGCATGCCGTTTTGCATTGGTTCATGTCACAACTCGAGACTGCATTTCTTTGTCTAAACATATGTTTCAGCTTCGTCATTCGCTGAGCTGCCTCCATAAGTTGCGTGATTGATTCTCCGGCGTTGTGCGGGAAAGCAGACGCATGGAGCCTCTTTTAAGGTGCATAATAATTTTCTTAAGATAACCAGTCCAATTCACTTAATTTATTTCAAAATAAAGGTTGTGACTTCCCGCCTAAGAAGATGCCAATCAGACAGCTAGAGCGTGCCTGAGGTCCGCAATAAGTGACTCCGAAAAGAAGCCGTCTACATGAAAATCACACGTACTCACCGTTGTCGATGACGACTAGGAAAATCGCTTTCAGTGGCTGGCGACGCCAAAATCTACGAAGTGCATCTCTTCAAACGAATAAGCATCTGTTTACATGAAGTGTTGCCCGACGTTCGACTTCGGCCAAACTTGACGGAAGACAAATGTCAGGTCATTCGACTTGCCTCTCGTTCATCTGATATCTTGAGTATGCCGTAAGCAAATCTCCAGGAAACAAAAAAGTTTATCTCTTAATTCTAATATTGAGAAATGTTCTTAATGAGCATTTTAGCAGACCCGGAAGTTGAAGGAAGTTTCTGCTCGGCTGGACTTCGGTAATATTTGTAAAGGACTTCATTTCATTAATGAAAAGAGACCGATACAATATCCCTTCTTTTTTAGAATCTCTGCGTCTTTTCACGAGACTTTCCCCGACTGCGAAGTTCCCAATTAGTTGGTATTCATAAAACCCAAAACAGTGAGCAGTATAACTTGCGAGTTCATCTGTTCTTTGCGACCCAGCACATTGTTAATCGGGTTGTCGACTTGCTTGTTTACTAAGCATGCCTTAGTCTCTTCGTTAGTTTATTTTTCTGGAAACTAGGTTCATTGAGTAGGGCCGTAGATAATGGTAATCTTCACTGTGCATCAATTCAGTTGTTTCGCCGCCGAATATAGCCGAAATTAATTATATGAACATAATCAGGTGCATTAAAGGTGCTCGTAAAAACAAAAACACGCAATTTATATTCAGATTTGTTCTCAAAGTGACTCAGTATTGCTGGTTTATTGGTTGCGTGCTCGAAAGGCGCATTCACACCGCAAAAACGCGCGCGTCGTGGGGTGATTTTTTTGCTTATTTTTGTATTGAAAAAAGTCGCGCGCCGAGGACGACGCAGGGAGTCGACGCCTCGGAACCCAATTTTTCCCTCGACGCGCGCGCTTGAGCCAATCAGCGATCGTCCCGTCGTGACGTGTCGCCCTTTTCCGGTTAGGACATGTTTTCGCTTACGATGGGCCAGCTGAACAAAGAAACCACGTATAAAAACACCATTCACACTGCTGGACTAACAACTGTTTAATGCTCTTCCTTTTCTTTTCCTCTTTGCGAGTGATTGAAAACTTCTTTTTCTTTTTATCCCGTAATTCATAATTTCTTTTTCTTTTTCTTTAGGTCACTTTTCGATTTTTTGCTTTACTGGTTTTTTGGCGTTTCCTCATCCTTTTTAGGGCTGAGGCTGGCGCATTCTTCTTTCTTTTATCCTTGCCCGGACACCGTGGCTCCCCGCAGGAACGCTTCCTCCTTGTGGTCGAGTGCAACTGAAGGGGCACTAACACAGTCCTCTCCGTTGTCCTTGATGGCTAGGGCCTCTAGCAATTCACGCGCGAGTTGGTTTCTGTGTTTTCCCACAATGCTAACTTCGTGTAGTTTTGCCTGACATTCGCATGTACGGCAGTGAGCTGCTAGGTGTCCGGCTTCTGGACAAAAATTTGTCCAGAAGAGCGGAGTGCACAAAAACGCGGCAAAAGAGCCTCTTCAGAAGCTGCCCGTTCGAGTTCGTACCTTTCGCCAATGCTGCATATAACCGGAGTGTAAACGTATATGTAATCATCGCCGTTGTCCATTCAGTGAAGACGGTTGTCTCCCACCGCATATGCAATCGCGAAGGCAAGGCAACAACAATCGTGCGAAGCAGACGAATACAAAATTCCGTGTTCTCTCGACAAACGTGAGATTACCCGAGAAGACGCCGCCGTCGGGTGGCCCTGTGTGACTGCTTGGTATTTTACAACGCCGGCGTCGACGTCGACCGCAACGCGCGTTTTTTTGTTCAGTGTGAATGCGCCTTAAAGGGATACTTCAACGAAATTTGAAATACTCCCGTCGTGTTCAAAAATAGGTTGAATATGATCCACAATATCCGTAAATGACAATCGCACGTTTGTATTTTGATCCTGGTGGCTGTATTTTTCTTTATAAACGGTCCACTCTGGCAAGCGCTCGGAGAAGGCCCAGCTTAGAGCACGTGACATTTAACGCAATCATGACGTAGGTCGTCTCAAGGCGAGCAAAGCAACGGCGAGGCTGACGTCGAGAGGATGGCCTAGTCGTTCCAGCCACCGAAGCGGCTGCTTTTGTACGAATTTTGAGTGACGGGTTAATCTTCTATAATCTTGTAGGGGGACAATAGCGACTTCTGCGACACACAAAAGGGATTCTCGGGAAGAGGGGAGTTCCTCCTTCCCCCTTCTCTCGTCGTGGCCGGAGGCGAGACGACCTCCGTCACTAGCTGTCAAGGTTCCTAGACGAGCATTACAAACGAGGTGTTAGCGACATCCACCAGGTGCTCTTTTCTAATCGTTTAATTCGTTTTAAAATTCCTTTTCGATACTTTTTTAGCAAGATATTGGTATGTTCCATGTGATACTGCTCTTTTGAACACATATAGACCAAAAATGAGCGCCGAAATTTCGTTGTAGTATCCCTTTAGGGACACATTTCCATCACAAAACAGAGCGAAAAGAGGATAAAAAAGCCACACAGCAGCGTGCACGATGAAACCGAAACCTACTAAATTGAAGAAACCTAATGGAGACGAGTGCGTCAGCGCCTTCTATCCGCCGGTCGGGCAACTCTGGGGCGCTCCCAAAGACAGCCGCGTGTCCTGAAGAGGATTAATGCTTTTGTCGTGTGGCAGATAGTATTTGTAATGGCTCAGGTGTTCTGAGAATTGCAGGTAACCTGCAATCACAGCGCCGCATCCAGCCAAGAAAACCTTAGGTGGAGAGGCCAGTCCTTCTTTAACCCTTAGTACGGTGCGTTATATTTCTCGGATATATATGTGTAGGGATATTATTATCTTTTGTAAAGGCGAAAGCCTTATATGTCCCATTTCGTGAAAAGGCGTCGGCGTTGTCCCCAAAAGATGGCCATAAAAATACGTCATCAAGCACGCGCCGCTGAAGGTCAAAGCGGGCGCGCCTCAGAAATAAAACGCAAAGAAAAGCACAGAACGCATATGCTTCGTCACAGAAGCCGTGAAGACGGCGTGGACGCCGCGCCTGCGCATTGGGAGCGTGATGTCACCGCCGGACTATAATGCTTTCGCATTTCTACACGTAAGCGGTCTTAAAAAGTCGGTGCAACGACATTCAATTGGAATTTTTTCACTTTACACACTAGCCTACTTGCACTACTGGGACTCAAAGATACTCGCACGCAACGCCACTAGCCAAGAAACTCCTTTCTTGCAGTGTAATTTCAAGGACAAAAGGGGGGCGTTTTCATTCCGGTCGCAGTGCCGCCCAGTGACGATATTTGAATGCGGCTCATAGATTGGACCCGAGCATTGCGTCAGTACTCGATTTGAGCTCGTGATAATCGATAGCTTGAGAAGCATTCGGGTAGTGGCCCGTGTTCAATCGCTGCAATGACGACAATAACCGAACCATAACAATGTCTGGAACTCAGGGCGTGTCCTGTGCCTTGCCGACCCCAGGGCGAAGCTATGAACAACATTGGTGGCATATTATTGGCTTCAGATCACGTTGCCGCTTGTTCTGGTTGCGAGTTGAGGGGGTGAACGAGGGCTGCCAACCAAAGGGAAATTTCACAGGTTGAGGTAATATTCAGGTCTATGTAGAAATAAGGGGAACCTTGCAAGTTTGAGGTAAATTTTGAGCACCGTCTGTATCTGGAATTTTATAAAACAGTTGTGATTCTTTTTTTTTTTTTTTTTTTAGAGCGCAGCTTTTAGATGCTTGTTTTCGGCTTGAGCGCCGTCGCCGTCGGCGTCGGCGTAACTGCGCGGCGCATTATGGGTAAATTTCCCCGCTAAATTTAGCAGAAAAATTTTCCTAAATGGGAGGCGAGCAGGAGAGGAGGAGGGGCATAGCCTCCTCTCCATACCTTTTCCTCCTCCTCAAGAGCTGCGCTCTAATTTGGCGTTACAGGGGATTGTAAACGTCTTTCATTTGTTTTTTCAAGATAACATTGAATTTAACTTGCTTTGGCTACGTTTGGGTTATTCCCTCCATCCGTTTGGCGGTTTGTTGTGAGACCATCTGGCAACAGTGAGAAGCACTCGAACAACGTTTTTCGGCAAAATCGATTTTTACCGCCGCCATGAAAACTATATAGGGAGGAAGGGACCAGTCAACTTGGAGCTTCCGATAGCGCCGTTGTGCCTTCTCGGAAAAGAAAGCTTTAGTACAACCATAGCCTCCTCTATACTCGCAAAGCCTGGCAGTTCGACGACGGAGCCATCAAGTGCCCGGTCGCAGATTTGTAGCGCGAGGATCTGGCAGCATAGATCATGAAAGAGCCACTTCTCGGGGAACCTAAGGTCCCTCTATACTGAAAGGTAGCGACATCTTTTGTAGAATGCCTCCAGCTCCTCTCATTGGACGAATGTAGTCCACCATTCGGAGCTCGCTGCGAGCGGATTTTGTTTTGGTTGTGTTTGCTTTTCGAGGCCCCGCGTCGTCATTTTCGCTCCGGTCGTCGCCGCGCCAGCCTTAGCGGATAGTTTGGGTTTTCGCTCGTTCTGCTAAGATTCTTTTACGCAGAATATTTCGATTTCATTATGCCCCGCGCCTTTACAGCAATGAGGATAAAATGTTAGTAGACAGGTTTTGCCCAACTATTACGACACTTTGCATGCGCACGCCCCAAAAAACAGGTATCGTTAAAAAGGGAGACTTTTTTATTATCTAGACCACAGAAATCTGCGCTTAACATGAACTAACCACAAACGTTAGAAGTGGAGACTCCTTACGTTCGATCGCGCTTCAGCTGCGTGAACGCTGGTGCAGTGGGAACCCGAGTCAAAGCTGCCCGCTCACGTCTGTAGCCCCTGTGGTTGGTCTATATGTTAAGGCGAGACGAAGTACAGTCGCTTTGAGGAGAGTAATTTAGTTGTGAAAGAAAAAAACAGGAATCGCTTTGATGCTTACGTGTCACGTCTTGCCTCCCTTACGAAGCGACGAAAAAACGGAGTGTGTGATCTTTACGTCTGGGACACGCTTGCGGTAATACAAAAACACTGCCTTCAATTGTACCAGCGTCACTGTGCAACATACAAGAATTCGCTGCTGGACGTAGTCGGCAGCTGTGCTCACGCAGGAGCGAAACAGAGCCTCGCTCCGGTAGCATAGTAGCGTAGACCGTGCTCGCATCGCGTTCCTCTTTGCAGCAGCGAGGACCCAAAACACACTTGTTCGCTCGAGAGAAGTGTGTTTCGGCTTCTCGCCGCAGCAGGGCGGCAGTCACGTGGCTCTCCTCTCATCCGTTGTCTGCCGCTCCACCTTTTCCATTTCGGCGCCCGCTTCTCGTGGCGATCTGCCAGGCTTTTTCAGTATATGGGAGGCTATGGTATGGCAAGAAATACTGCGATGTTTGGAGATACAGACACCATGTCCAAGATACAGGCTTACCATGACATAATATTTCGCGAAGTGCCGTGCACGAAACGGTGTTTACTATGTGTCGTGTTCCATGTCTTCGGTTTGACAACTCTAGCTTGTATTGGAGCTTTTGTTTTAGACCAACTATTATAAAAAGCGCTAAAGAAGTCGTTAAACCAGTACCATGTTCTGATGACGTGCATAACATCTAAGGCGAAGATAGGGTTTCATTTGTCACTTCGAATCTCCCGGTAACACTTCCCCTTGCCAGATTTGGTTTGACCACTCTTTTGGCCCGGTAAACTCATTTTTGCGAAATATACACCAGCGTAGAGGCAACATAATATATCCTTCGTAAAAATGGAAGTGACGCAGAAAACGACGAATATGTAGTATTATATAATTATTTGGGCAGGCGATGTAAATTTCGGTAGAAATGGGGAAATTTCAGGCGTCCGCAAGCGAAGTTCTGACTTTCTGTGTTTACAGCCCTGGGGTAAGCGCTGCTCGTTTTTATTTCCTTTTTTTTTGTGACTTTGATTGCGTGTGGTGAAAAACGAACGGGTGTTTCACGGTCATTAACGTCTGTAATCGGTTCTAAGCGGTATTTGCCCAAAGTACAAAAATCGTTGCATCGCCCATTTATCTTTTTCTTTGGCGTGTTTTTTTCTAAATTTTTTTATAGTTTAGAATATTGCAAAATTAAACTCGGATAAACATCGAATGTTCGACGCAAAATAAACTCCAAAAAGCAACTTTCCCAGTCGCTCAATATAAAACCTCCGATAACACAGAACCGTAGTTATATGCAGCGTTCCTGAAGGCTGAGGCTCGATGAATGTCCTGTTTTCGCGAGAACTCGCACGTATACGAAAGGCATTTCCTGAAGGCACGCGCTCTCACCATTGCTGCCGCCATCGTCGCGCGGAACTTCGGCTCCCTTCAAATGCCAGGCGCGTCGTCGTCGCAAGGTCACCCACATGTTTACGATTCTACGGGTCCCCAGTGAAACGGCCTGCTCGAAATATGAAACGGCATATGGCGCGGGATTTGTGTTTTTGCGGCGAAACAATTTTAAACGCGTTTATAGATATTTTGTTGTTGTTTATATTTCCGTTTTTCTTTCGGGCTTCTCTCTCGATTGAACAGCTCGTGTGTGTGTCTGTTTCAGCGCGGCCGCAGCGATCGTTCCATTTATATGGATGGCGGAATGGGGTATAATACGCGTGACCGCTAGTATACATCAACATAGCGCAGCAAGGCGCAGGAAGCAATGGTCCATTCCGTACATGCATATTTCACCGTGTTTCCGGAGAACGGAGCGAGCCTTCTTCCCGTCTCGATACTACTTCGCTCGCTCGCCGCGTGAGGCACCCTCGGGAATCGAACGCGGTATAGAGAGCCTCAAGTAAGAGTGTGTTCAACTGCTCGCCCGGGGTACGTCTTTATGGGCGCCAATAAATAGCAAAATTTTGCAGCGGGACTATGGGGGTTACGGGTGGTTTTTCAACGTAACTCCAGTTACAAGCAGCCCTGGACATGCTTGAATATTTTGCATAAGAATAAAATACCACTTTTCTTTAACACCATTTTCTTCCGATAGGATGAGTACTTTTAAACGCGAAAAAAGATATCTGCCATGTCTAACGCCGCCATTAAATTGCAAACGCTTTCCGTTGTTTGAGTTGAAGACACTCTTACTTAAGGCTCTCAGAACGCGCCATGCTCCGTTGTTCACCTGGCGACGCTCCGCAGCGGACGCATACGAGCAAGACATCCCAGCCAATCCAGCGCAGTGAACTGTCACGTGACTACACGCCCTGCGCATCGCTCCATTGCACGCGCGCAAGTTCGACCTCTTAGGGCCGGTTGCACCAACGTCGCTTACCTTAACCCAAAGCGGCTCTTTCCTAAGGCGGCTTAGCGCCCTAAGCCGAGCTCGGATAAGCACGGGTTTAAATTCCGGTTGCACCAACGTTAACCCGGCTTTACAGACGCGCCCCTAGCTAAACGCTGGATTTGCGTAGGGAATGTAGGGACAAACAGAGCGAACTAGGGAACGCTCAGAGGGATGAATACGATTGGCGGAGAGGAATCACGTGATGTGAACAAAAAAAAAAACTGCCGTAGGAGCTGTTGTTGGCGTCTGCTTTTCGCTGTATTTCTTCGGTGAGTAACGAATTAAAGGTCTCCAAATTCAATCATTTTTTCGCTTAACTTTCAAAAACAGGAGTCAACGCTTTAAATAAACACGAATGCTCTTTACATCTGTGATTGTGTGTTTAATATCGGTTGATAACAGAATATTTTGACAGTGACAGAAGTTTTCGTGCTCACATTTTGAGATAACGGAGCCATCAGGGGCCCCAAATCTCACCGAACGCGAGGACTCTCTACTCGCTACATCGCTGAAGACAAAACATCATCGAGAATAAGTAGGCAGGTAAGATGACTACTGAAATCAAGTCATGCCTGAGACCGATGAAGTTCAAAACAGTGACGAACTCGCCACGGCAGCTGCGAAAATGCCCGGAAATCGTCGAATAGAAGTCGTCGAGAGCTTGCATCGACCGTACTCGTTGCTATCAGCAAGGTGACAGAACTGCACTGTACCGTCGTTGAACTGATTGTGTCAAACCCTTTGGTAATGGAACTACGTATATTTTGCTTTAGTGACAAAGAAAGAAGGTATAACTATCAATACATCAAAGCGATACTACTGGTAGATCCCTTGATGATCATACGAACTGTCAATTATTGAACACGCAAAGGTCGCCCAGAACCATATTTTTTTATTCCTGCTGATAGAGAACCAGAAGCTTGTTCGCGAGTGATAATAGGCAGATCTTGAGTTCATACAAATAGACGGCGGCAGACTTCGAAGTACGAAAACTCCCACTAGTACATCACATCGTGCCGACGAGAACGGTCGCCTCTTCGCATCACCTGCCCCAGCCTGCCCCAATACAGCGCTGAACGAATCTCGCAAGTCGTTACGATTTGTCGTCGCCACGAATAAAAGATATAAAGCAAAACATTTCTAAAAAGCACGATCACCAGAAAAGTTGCGGTTATAGAACGCAGTTTTCTGAAGAGATTCTACTCGCGAGACAAGGAAAATTCACTGAAGGTTGTCTCAAAACTAAAGAAATTGAATTTTCGCAGTTTTATTATTTAAATGCACCGCAATCTGATGCAAACGGCAGAAGTGTCGACAATCAGCTGATGGCCGAGATCATGTACGGCTACTATTCAACGCACCGATCGGATTAAAGGATATGCTTTGCAAGCAGAAATTAACAAGGTGTTAAATAGCAATACGTTACAGTTATGCGAAAATCAGTACGTACATACGAACAAGCTCGTTGACAGAAAAACCAACGGGAAGACAGACGTGAGCCCCACAGCTCCGTGCGGATCTCGGTTAGGGCTAACACGCACCGAGAGTTGAGAGCCAGCTTGAAAACAGGGGTCGATAAACACTTCACGAGACAATATTTTGCATCCTTGTCACAATCGAAGGCCATTCTGTCGAGACTCTCACGCTGTTGTGGCCTAAAACACTTTGTACAACCAATTTCGTCCACCGCGTCGACCGCCACAAACCAGCCGCCATGTTTATAATCCAGGATTAAGAAACAAGCAAAAGAAAAGCGCCCAATGTTGAGCGCTCAAGATAAGCGTAGTTTAGTGCTAGGTTTAGCGATAAGCGATTTTGGTGCAACCGAACGAAACCGAAACTTAGCTTAGGTTCCCGGCTAAGCTCCGCTTTTCGCTAAGCGGCGTTGGTGCAACCGGCCCTAAGAGCTCTTGCTGCTCTCACGTGTATAGGATGGCACAAGCGAACCCTGCTCTGTAAAACGAGCCGGGAAAATCGGCACCTATACACATACGTAGACAGCTCTAACTTTCAGCGAATGTACACTGAGCAGGTCAGTTTTCCCGTGGGACACTTTTAAGGTGTAGTTCTTTCGTGTAAAAAAAGAAATATGAGAGCAACGAACTTTCCAAGGTCAACGTGGGACGCGTTCGCAGCCGACCGAGTTAGCGTGACGCCATTTACTTGAGGAGCCATCTTCCGGTGGGCGTAGCGGAGCAGACAAAGTCATCGTCTGCTTGCTGCGCCTGTCGCGAGATGGCGCCACAAGTAAATAGCCTCGGTAACTCGGTTGGCTGCGAACGTGTGCCACGTTTGCTTTGGCTAGTCTGTCGCTCTAATTTTTTTTACGGGAAGAGAAGTACGCCTTGAAATTTTAGTCGGCAGAAGTGATCTGCTCAGCGCACATTCGGTGAAAGTTCGAGCTTTCTATATCAAGCGCCGGGTTTTCAGGTTCGTTTGCCAAAGGAAGGTCCACTTGTACCACCCTGTAGATCCTCTGATAGTCAAGCCTCGCTAAGGTGTGCCCATGGTTGCCGGGCTGGCGCGCAAATAAAGCAAGTTCTATCCACTGCGGCCAGACTATTCTCATCTTCTGATGGAGCCAGTGTTGGACAAAATACTCGATAAAAGTATTTAAGTTAAGCTACTAATTACCTGACTCATAAAGTATTTAAAATACTGCTCAAGTTACTTTCACTGTAAAGTATCTTGAGTAGGATACAAATACATAGAAATGTAATTCAATTCCTTTTCAAGATACTTCCGCATTGCGTAATTTAAATCGACGTCAGTGACAACGACAACTATACAGTTGCGCAAATCTGCTATACCAGAATGGTTTATTTGCGCAAACCAACACAAAACAGAAAAAAAAACGTCGTAGGGCTATTTTATGCAGTCCAACAATAAGGACCTGAATATTGTCACGAATGACAAATGATGAGGCGGCGAATAATTGAAGAAACTCAACGTTTAATAGGGCGAACTTGTGCCGAAAGCAAAATAGAGAAAGGCTAGCGTCGCAGGCGTCGATGTCGGCGAAACAGCATGCAGGATCGAGCGCTGAAACGAAACTGACACCGAGCCAAAAAAGAAAAAAATTGGCTTGCTTTTGTATGTTTATACAGCCTTGATGATGGTACGCCTCAACGGGTGACCGGTCGCTTAGCTGTAGATGAGAAATTTAGCCAGTGCAGTACAACCGCTAAAGGGGTATCCACACGAAGGAGAAATCCGCCCCTTTCCTCCGCGGAGCGCGCATCACGTGAGACATACGTCATCTCTTTTTGACGCCTCGCGGCGCCGTTCTCCTCCGTGGCGGAGGCGCGGAGGCTTCGTTCCATCAGCACGAAAGCTCCGCAGGTGCACGCGGCGGAGCCGGGACGGAGTTTCCCGGGTTGTTGACGTCACGACATCCGTCCGCGGAGCTCTCCTTCGTGTGGATACCCCTTATGGTGTATTCGCACGAGAGATCTTTATCCCCGGAGAAAACCGAGTACGTCATAGAGCTGAGAGAAGGAAACGGCACGAGAAGGAGGAGGCAGTGGAGAAAATCCAAGCGAGCATTCGCACGACGGAGTCGCATGTAGTTGAGTCGCCGGAGTTTTTCTTTTCGCGAACCTGTTGGCGACTTTTACGGGCTCATTGAAAAAAAGGCAGGGAAAAAATAATAAAGAAAAGACACCCCACACTTCAAGCCTGCTGGCGACTGCGGGGACTCATCCAACAAAAAGGCAGGCAAAAAATAATAAAGAAAAGGCACCCCACACTTGAAAGCTATTCATCATTATCCCTCCCCAAAAGCAGGGGGACAAAGAGAGGGGCCCGACCGCTCCGACGGATACCGACGGAACGGCGGATATTCTGTAGACCTGTCACAGATTCTCCTCGGGTCCCCGCGAGCACGCCGCGAGCTCGGGGGATCAGCGAACATCCGTGACGCGGAGCACGTGACCTCAAAACTCGATGACGTTTACTCTTCTCCTCGGGAAGAAACTCCGTCGTGTGAATACACCATTAAAGGGGGACTCAAGCGGTTTTCGGGGAAGCTACTTTTTGGTGCGATGGCGTTAAGGAAGTGTCAGTGAATGAGTATCTTCAGTTTTAGAAGGCAGAACCGCCTATTAATCACGCAGGAATAAAATACGTGCGGACTCTTTTCTGTACTTGCGAGGACCAATGAAATTATCGTATGTTTGAAAATTTTGGCGGCCTTTCTTTCCCCGCTGCGTTGGAAACAACCGCAGCGGCAGACCAATCACAGGTCGAGGAGAACTGGTGGCGCGCGTTGCATGCCGGTCGTGCCAGTCGCGGGCCGGCTTCTTCTCTGCGAACATGGCGTCGGTGGTGATCGTTGGCGTGGTCGGCGTGGTGGAAGCTCATCGTTCCGCGTAAAAGCGCTATCCTTGACTGTGAATTTTCGTCGTGTGTCGCTATGATAACCCAGCCCGTACTAGAAGGGAAGATCCACCCACTCGTGCGGCGATGTCGTGGCGGCACTCTCAAGACAGCAGAAACGCCCGTGCCGTCGTGTTCGTTTACTTCGACTACAGTGGTGCTTTCTAAGCATTTGTGTCTTCGAACATCGCCCGGATTTCTTATTTGGCGCATTTCATGCGTGTGCTCAAGTTCAAGGTATTACTGGCGTGTACCGTATAAAGGATGCGAATTTTCACGCGTTTTCATCACCGGAGAAAAGTGATTAGTGTTAGCAATCCTGAACGCTCGCAACGTCTATCTGATCACGAAATCATATTTCTACGTTGCTATATCGCTGCTAAGATTACATTGTCTTTTATAATCGTAGAAAAGGCGTGTGGCGATATTTGTACTATGGTAATGTCGTGTATTAGAGTCGTGATCGTCCAAGACGGCGTACTGCATCTTTTTATTTTCTTTTTTTCATCCACTGTAGCCGGCAAGCCTATCAAGAAAAAATAATAATAAAGCTTTTGGCTATAGAAAACTGTCTGTCTATATTCTGTTACGGCATTGAGTAGCAGTGCGTCCCATTTTAGAGGGGCCGCTGAAACAGATGACGACCCGCTGCGCTTGTCGTAGTGGTTGCAGGTGTGTGTACGCGCGGCGCTGAGCGGTCGTTCCGGTCGCTCCGGTTGCAACGGACGCAGTCGTAAATACGCGCTCGTTGCACATGTCTGAACCAGCCTTCCCTCCGTCCTCCCGAGGCGAAAGTCAACGTGGCGACATCGCTTGACATCACGTACCAGAGGTAACGCTGCGATGTCAAACGTTGGTTTGGTTAGGACTTGCCCAAACCGCAAATCGAAGAACGCCCGAAAAGGTCTGCGTTTCGTCGTCCTCGGAACCCGAACACGACTCCGAAGCGCTGCTATCGTCCACATCGCACGTCGGAGTGGCGTCATAGGAAATCATCCCCAGGTCGGCTGTCCGCCGAAGAATTTCAACCTCTAACTGCTCTAACGGCGTCAGGTCCTCGAGCGAAGAGAACTCCGCCATGATCGAAGCTCGAATGACAAAGAGGTTCGGCCGATGCGGCTACCTCGGGATCACTGCGCGACGGAACGTCGTCCAACGCCATTGGCCCGAGATCCTTTTGATAAGCGTGCGAGGACCAATGAGAGTGGTTTCGTTTTCGGGTGGATCCGAGGTTTGGCGGCCTTCAATTACATTTTTATTAAAGAAATAATCACCGTATGACTATACTTTTTGGTTTTTAGCGATACTTAGGGCGTCTAAATTCAGCTGTCATCATCAAAACACGAACTCAAAAACCACTTGAGTGTCCCTTTGGGGTATCCACACGAAGGAGAAATCCGCCCCTTTCCTCCGCGGAGCGCGCATCACGTGAGACATACGTCATCCCTTTTTGACGCCTCGCGGCGCGTTCTCCTCCGTGGCGGAGGCGCGGAGGCTTCGTTCCATCAGCACGAAAGCTCTGCAGGTGCACGCGGCGGAGCCGGGGACGGAGTTTCCAGGTCGTTGACGTCACGACATCCGTCCGCGGAGTTCTCCTTCGTGTGATACCCGATATCCACACGAAGGAGAACTCCGCGGACGGATGTCGTGACGTCAGCAACCCGGGAAACTCCGTCCTCGGCTCCGCCGCGTGCACTGCAGAGCTTTCGTGCTGATGGAACGAAGCCTCCGCACCTCCGCCACGGAGGAGAACTACAGTGTACTATACTTCGTCTCACCCTAGCATGGACTAACCGCGAAGGCTGTGCTAGCGCGAGCGGCCAGCCTCGACTGCCTTGACTAGAGCACTTGCTGCAGGAGCGCTCGTGCAGCCGCCGCGGCTTCATTCAAAGCGACTAGCTCGCGCTTTTAGCACGCGCGGCTAACAATAGTCCATACAAGGTGAGACGAAGTATATACTTCGTTTCAGCTTGGGTCCAGACGCAGCCGATGCTACGAGCGCGAGCGTGTGGCCCCGAACAGTGCTTGCATTGCACGAGCGCGCGTGCTTGGCAGGGACGCTGAAAGCCCGGAGCTCGCGCTTGTAGCATCGGCTGCGTCTGGACCCAAGCTGAAACGAAGTATAGAATACTTGGGCAGTGTTGGGACCGGAGCGGCTCGGCAACGGGAGCTCGTGAGGGCGCGTGTATTGACAGTTCGTGGCGGCGCTATACTTCGTTTCAGCTTGGGTCCAGACGCAGGCGATGCTACAAGCGCGAGCTCCGGGCTTTCAGCGTCCCTGCCAAGCACGCGCGCTCGTGCAGTGAAAGCGCTGTTCAGGGCCACACGCTCGCGCTCGTAGCATCGGCTGCGTCTGGACCCAAGCTGAAACGAAGTATAGTCGAGTTATCCGGAAAAAATCGCGCAGCCCGCCTTTTGTCTCTTTTTACTTTGAGCGGTGCATGTGTCGGTACCACAATTTTATACACTCCGTTTCAGCTTATGTTGTACCGCAGCGAAGGCTAGAAGCGCGAGCTCATAGCGTTGGCAGCTGCCCTTGGTGCACGAGAGCTTGTGCCGTCGAGATGTGCCCTAGAGCAAGGATCTCGCGCTTGTAGCTTTTCCTGCGGTTCGACACAAGGTGAAACCGTATAGTTCCGTGTGTTTTTCACTTCGAGCGATGCGCGTGTTGGGACCACGACTTTATAGTTCTGTGTGTTCGATCGTAATATGCTTTGAATCTTGTGTTCTGATTTTGCGGATGGTGAACGCGTAAGGGTAGTGCCGAAATGCCGCCGGCGAAACAGCGACAGAACTCTTGCTCTGCACCTGGTTGCAAAACGGGCCTCATCCGAGTGAAAGAAGTGAAAACGGCGTCCCTTTTCGGCGTTCCAAAGGACACAGCCAAAAGAGATCTTTGGGAGAAGAATCCGCAGCGATCGGACAAGCGTCTTGAAGAAACAAAGCGCTGTCTGCGAGCTGCACTGCATGCCCCGCTTCATCCTTCGAGACTACGTCCACATCATCGGCGGAAAGGAAGTGAGAATCCCTCGTGGACACCCAGCGCTTACGCCAGACGCGGTACCCACTCTGCTGCCAAGTGTACCCCAGGACCTGAGTGATGGACTTCCTGCAGGACGAGAGGAAAGGAAGCGGAAGGCAAGTTCACCAGAGCCCATCGTTGCAAAGCGTTCAGGGCTCGCTCGGGAAACTGACCCGTTGTCACCAGTGGTGAAGAGCAAAGCTGCTGCTGTGATCCCATAAGGCATCGACCGCGACACACTAGGCTCCCTGACTATGTCAACTCTCTACTGGGCTGTTCACAAGTTCAGCAACTTCGACGGTGTTGCTTATTTGGAGACTGCTCTTGAGCCGAAGTCTAACAAGATCAGCATCGAAAGGGCGGTGTTCATTTGTTTCGACAACTTACCTGATGTGGCATGCCAAGTATATACCTTCAGGGCCATGTATGTGCTGCACATTGTAACCATGTATGCGCCGCACATCGTAACCATGTATTTCAATACCGTGCTGTAGACTGTTGCAACTTGTACCTTGCCTTAATAACGTGTGCTGTTGTTTCCTGGTCTAAATGATGTGAAATAGTTGCTTGTTTTCTTCTTTGAATCTTATAAAGCATTACTTGTTCAGCCCACGCTGTCTCAGTTTTTTTTTTTACTTAAGTTCAATGTTAAGACGCGTGATAAAAATTGTCACGTCTTATAAGCCATTTCTTACAAGTGAACGTCGGGTGGTCCTCGGATGATCGTGGTAGCCGTGAAGAAATAAAAGATTCTCACCCCTTTGCGACAGTCGCTTGGGTGGTTCGTCGCATAAATGAACACAAGAATGAGTGACAAGTGAAGCGAGCTGATTAATGTCAAGAAAAAGAAGACGGGCAGAAAAGAAGACAGAGAAGTTAACCTGGGGTATTAAAAACATACTAAAACAATCTCGGACTTTAGTATGTGCCGTTTCGTTCCATTATAAAATAAGATAGGAAAAAAAAAAAAACTGCTTCCGAGTTTTAGATATTCTTTTCAAATATCTAATGTTCGGCCTTTGCGACCAAGGAAATGGGCATTTCCTTTAAAATGCTCACCATCCGACAAACCGAAAGTCGCAGCTAATTCTACGCTGAAACAACTTGCAATCCGCTTCTTTAAAGTCGCAATTGTTTTTATGTAAAGGAAGGGTAATGTAGCTTGTACCGTCCAATACATTGAAGCATCATGTTGCTAACGATCGTGCCGCAGCGCAATTGATGCCGCGGAACGACCGCTGGCAGGTCGTAGCTGTATCATAAATTCTATGTGCACTCCACCAAAGCGGCACCAAAGATTCATATTTTCGCGCGTGCAGCCGCGCATGCGCACACCTTCCGGATAACGCGCCGGTGTCGACACCTGTCGCGATCAATACCACGCGCTTCAGGCGAGCCCCTCCGGTCCCAACACTACCCAAGTATTCTAGTACACTGTAGGAGAACGGCACCGCGAGGCGTCAAAAAGGGATGACGTATGTCTCACGTGATGCGCGCTCCGCGGAGGAAAGGGGCGGATTTCTCCTTCGTGTGGATACCCCAAGGGGTATCCACACGAAGGAGAACTCCGCGGACGGATGTCGTGACGTCAACATCCCGGGAAACTCCGTCCCCGGCTCCGCCGCGTGCACCTGCAGAGCTTTTGTGCTGATGGAACGAAGCCTCCGCCACGGAGGAGAACGCGCCGCGAGGCGTCAAAAAGGGATGACGTATGTCTCACGTGATGCGCCCTCCGCGGAGGAAAGGGGCGGATTTCTCCTTCGTGTGGATACCCCTTAGCCTGGGGGTTTTAACGTGCATCACGCAGTAGTGATTACACGAACGCGTGCGGTGCGAAACTTATCCAAATCGAAATCGGCGGGGGCGATGGTGATCGAACCATGGAGGTTCCCAGCGCAAGCTTTCGCTACCGGAACTCGGAGCACCTTTTGTACCCGCGTGGGTTTCTCGAACATTCGGCGTAGAACGTTCCTGGCGTAGAATATTCGTAACTCAATCACACGATAAGGTTCTCGAACCTACGAGAATGTCAAGTTGAAAGAATATATAAAAGAGGAATCCGCTCCCTGGAATCGAACTTCGGAAGCTCCGCGCAGAGTCAAGCGCGGTAACCAGTCAGCCACGCGCTCGCTCGGCGACGCGCGTGACAATATCACCGATACATGTTACAAGGGGTTTGGACATTTCGGTGTAGGACGTTTCGGTGTAGGGCGTTTCGGTGCGGTTGCTTTTCGGTGCGCGGACCTTTCGGTGTACGGACGTTTCGGTGCACGGACATTTCGGTGCACGGACTTTTCGGTGTGGGACTTTTCGGTGCTCGGACATTTCGGTGCACGGACCTTTCGGTGCACGGACATTTCCGTGCATGGTCAATCAAAATCGCGAGTTTTTTATTTTTATTTTGTTTTCTCTAAAAGCAAAAAACACATTTAAGCAAAAAATGATTTTTTTAACTTCATAATTTTGTAGACTTGGTGATCCATTTACAATCAGTTACTGATATGCGAGCTAAGTGACTTTGTTAGGCGCAGCACCATCCCGCGGGAGGACTGGAGACGTTGGACGTTATGTTTCGTTTGCCGGTGTTTTTTTCGACGTACGCATCGACATTACATCGTGCTTACTCTCGGCGTCTTCTGTAAAGGTATTGGCTTTATTATTTATTGGTAATCTGTGTAGGAAAGGCCCCAACAGCAAGAAGCTTGAGAATCTTGAAAATTACCCGACACTGTGGTAAAAGATGGGAAACTTCGTGGAACTTTCAGGCATCCTTCTTCCTGTGTCCTTTTTCTTCCACGACGTTTCCCATTTTTTACCACAGTCTCCGGTAATTTTAATGTGTTTTATGTCTTGATTTATATTACAAACCTTGCGACGTGTGACGGATAGGAAGAACTTTAATTTCTCCTGTCAGGTGTGCTAAACAATCGATGCTATACGATTTCGCGGTGCTCGCACATTTCAAGATTATTCCAAATTGTTCTGAGCTATCATACAGAAACAACTTCTCAAGCTTTACGAAAAAAAACGGTGAGTGTGCAGGCGAGCTGGTGGATGTTGATCATGTTGAAAATAACCCGAGACTGTGGTAAAAGATGGGAAACTTCGTGGAAGAAAAAGGACACAGGAAGAAGGCCGTCTCGAAGTTCTGTGAAATTTCTTAACTTTAACTCGGGTTATTTTCAACTTGCTCAAGCTTCTTGCTGTTGGGGCCTTTCCTACACGGATTACCAATCATAAAGCCAAAACCTTTAAAGAAGACGCCAAGAACGCCTCTATCGACCAAACGCGTAAACACGATGTGATGCGTCTAGTGCGTACGTTGGAAAAGATGCACCGGCAAACGAACCATAACGTCCAACGTCTCCAATCCTCAGCAAGATGGTACTGCGCCTAAGAAAGTCACTTTAGGTTGTATATCAGTAAGTGACCGTAAATGGATGACCAAGTCTACAAAATTATAAAGTGCGAAAAAATGAATTTTTAGGTGAAATAGTGCTAATTACGTTTAGAGAAAAAAAAATCCTGATATTGATTGGCTGTGCACCCAGATGTCCGTACACCGAAAAGTCCGTGCACCGAAATGTCCGTGCACCGAAAAGTCCGTGCACCGAAAACGTCCGTGCACCGAAAAGTCCGTGCACCGAAAAGTCCTACACCAAAACGCCCTACACCGAAAAGTCCTAGACCCCGCTTATAGCCGATTCACACGACGGACCGAATCGCGATTTTCGTCCGCGGACCGTGTACCACGTGACCGGCACGTCACCGATTCCTGCGATCCGCGCCTCGTCCGCGGACGCGCTGACTGATAAAGTCAAGCGCCTTTTTCACTCGGGGACTTTTGGCGGGAGGTCGACTCGAAAAGCGTTTAGTCTGGCAACGGTAAATTGTTTTCTCTTTTCTTGTTTTGTTTCTGGGCGATGAAAACAAAAATGACGCATCGTTGTGTTTTGTGCGTTCGCTGGTTCATTTTGTCGCGCGTTTCTTGGTTTCACGTGTGAAAGAAACTGCAGAAACTTGTCTGGCTGACGCGACGCAGGTTCCGACTCCTCCGGGTCCGCGTCAAGAAGCTCCCGTCAAAACTCGTCTAGCACGCCGCGGTAATTCTTGCACGTCCAATCAGGATTTCACCGAGGAAGACCTCTCTTGTGGATGTGGTCTACTTGAGTGACGAGTGTTGTGCACGAGCGCGGAGTGCGTAAAGGCATCTTCGAACGCCCCTCCGCGAGCCCAGAACTTCGTCGCTTCTACGCGGAACCCTTCTCGAGCAGGACCATGCCTGTGTCACTCTCATGTTTTGGGTCAGTAAAGCTTAGTGGCGCTTCGCGCGAAGCCTATCACGGTGTTATGTCTCGATCTGTCCGTAACAGCGGCGTACGATTCATTATCGCGGTAGCAAACGTCGATTTCTCTCTTGGACAACGGTGCCACGGTTCGATGTTGGAGTTTCGCGGCACTGTGGAGTGGCGAACAGGTTCGGTCCGTCCTCGCTGGCGTCTGCTCGTCGTGTCCCTCGTGTGGATGCGCTTGGGAGACGGACGATCCGCGGACATGTCGTCACGTGATCAATCCCTCCGCGGATCAGTCCGTCGTGTGAATCGGCCATTACAGACATTGTTCGCGAGAGCAATAAGTGACGGATTGACGGCATAAAGAAATGAAACAAAAGGAAGACTAGACGTTTTGCCGTAGGGGGATCAAACATACAACAAGCAAAACAAAAATGTCTTTTTTTTTTCCGTCCACATCTCTTTTTTTTTTTTTTACGCTCAAGTTTGCATTGTTGTCGTAGGTCCTTTCCCGGCCTGCGTCGCGCCTCAGTGTGGCATTCAATCCTAACTTCCGTAAAACCACCCCTTTTGTTTACGGATCTCTTGGGGAAGCTCTGGGAAACAAAAAGCGCCTTTGGGAAGGCGAGGGAAAACCTTCATTGTACGAACTTTGGGCTGAAATATGAGTCACAATCGGCAAAAAAGTGATGTTTTTCTTACGAGCTCAACCAAAGGGGTTCCCCGACCAAAGTCATCTTGGCTAATCGGAGCTAGCAACAGGATTTGGTTGCTCGAAAGAATGTTCACGTTTGCTGGTGCCACGCCCACGTCACTTCACACCGAAAACCTCGGAAAATGGCGGAATGTCAAAAATGTATTTGAGATAATGAGTACAAGATGCTCAGGCATGTATTTAAAATAGAGTATTAAATACTATCGACCAAAAGTATTTGCAAGATACCAAGATACTTCAAGAAGTATTTGAAATATAGTATCTTGAGTAGAGTATTTGAGATAGGCACAAGTCTGGATCGAGCACAGCGGACGCTACGAGCCATATTAGCCAATGCAGTGCTCTTAGCGTATCATTTGCCTACACTAGGGCACTATATAGCTCCTATGGAGCAGAGTAACGCAATCCTTTGATCCGCGTGTTTTGCCGAAAACATGGCCGACAGAGCAGCTCGGCGCCAGTCACGTGGTACCCGGGGTTCCAGGAGGCGCCCGCTCTATGCGAGAACTAATGAAGATCGACGCAACACGGCTGATTAAAAATTAAACGCCGAGTTTACACTTTTCGAAACTAGTCTGACCTGGAGTTGGTAAATCACTAAACACTTTATCAAAGTTTTCATAGAATTGGATGCGTGTGAAAATTTTGAGAAGGCGATTTCCGAGGCATTGGCGTGTGAAGCAGACGATTGTTTTGCGTTGCGGAGATGGACTTTATGGATTGGCCGTAGCGGGTCACGTGAACGGTGTGACGTCGCCGCGTCGTCTGCTGCGTAATGCCGATCAGGCAATTAAAAAAAAACACGTTCTTACATGGCTTACAAGTTAGCTCAAATTATTATAAGCTATTCCTTTATTATGTCAAAAACTATTGTCGTTCCCTACATCCCCAAAATATTCAAGAAACAACAATTTTATCACGTTCGCCGTGCATTTGTGACCGGAGGTAGTACCCCGGGAGTTCGCCGCTAGTCGCGGAGAGATGGCGTTCTAGATTGCGCTACTCTGCACCGAAGGAACTGTATTCGCGACTCCAGCAAAACGGACGCCACCAAGCGGGAAAACCGGGAACCAGCCGGTCCAGGTCGCTTTGCGCCCCTCCGCGTCTCTGGTGGCTTTCGCGGACACGTGTTGTCGGCGCGGTGGTGAACAATGTAATTTGACGAAGGTTCGAAAATTTCTTAAGTTTGCCTGAGTGTTCATTAGTGTGGTGAAGCCTCAGTAGATTGTTTCCTTCCTTCACGTGTTTGAAAGCCCGTTTACTCCACAACACACGGTCGCGCGCTTTCGATTTCTCGGATGGGGAGGAATCACGGAAAAACGTTTTGATTTCTTTTCTGTCCCGAATCACATTCAAAAAGAGGACTACTTGGTTACTGATGAGTGGTTTCTTTATAAAGATGTAGAACAGTGGACTGAGGACGACAGACGAGGTTTTTCACTGGAGGGAACACCAATGTTGCAGTCAAGTGAATGGGAAGGTTCGATAGCTGCTTTTCTTTAGTTTGGTTGTGTTCGAATAGCTTCAAGTTTGAGCCACCCATGCCGGTCGGTGCGTTGGCTATTCATCTTGGCTGCTTTTCGCCAAAGAAGCCTCTGGACAACACTAAAAGAGTTGGGCTGATTTCGCAATTACTTGAATCAGGAAAACCTGCTCGCTGCATACGATTAATTAGGGAAATCATCTGCTTTCAAAAAATGGGGGGGGGGGGGGTACGCGTCTCGCAAAGTTAGAAGCTGTCACGGCATTATGAATTTATGATCTATCGCGCCTCCAATACTTATATCATACCCTCGTTGAAGCCAGCAGCAATATACGTCTACATTGCTCAGGTTGACCGGCCACGAAGAAATACTCATTTTCTCCGTTCAGGATTCGAAGTCGAGTTCAATGCAGAGAGGTTCTGCGTGAATCTCCGATGAAGACTCTCTTCAGTTCGTCCGCATTCGTCTCCGTGCTACCGGCTACAACCATTTGGCTGAGTTTAAGTAGTATCTCTCTGTCTGTCAAATATACTTTTATTCAGTAGTTCACTTAATAGCTAGTCAACTAAGCTCATATTTCAACCCGAATGATATACTAATATCGCTTTAGTGGGACATAGTACGTAATATAATACATAACCCCCTCGTCAAAATGACTTCTCGATTGCTACTAAAACCTGAATTGAAATACGAGTATCAGCTGCTTAGTGGTGCGCCAGCGGGTTAACATGCTCCTCGGCTAAAGAAGCGCTTGCTTAATTTTCGTAATTTTTCTGCAGCCTGTGTTCTTGACCGAGCAGACGACTGGAGTTGTTTCTGAAACGCGGATACGCACAAAATCTCGATTTCGCGGACAGATAAGTCGCATGGTCGAGGCATGCGAGTTAGCTGGAAATTACTCTCGGTGGAACAATTCTGTAGTCATCGCCGCTTTCCTTAGATGATCAAAACT
>JAZHYW010026933.1:0-71165 GCA_037355805.1 Ixodes ricinus | reverse complement strand
CTCTGACGCCGCCCTTTCGTAGCACGGGGGCAGTTTTCTCGTGTTTTGTATAGCAAACACGTTGCCTATCTGATTTCTCTCAACAACCATTTCGTTCATTCATGCTTACTACTACAATATTAAAAATAAACCTGCGCTTCAGACTCGGGAGTCTACCAACACCGCTTCAGAACATAAAGAAGTTCCCGGTTCCTTGCAGTGTCGTGCAAACAAACCTCGGGCGCAGCCGTGACGCTGCACACTGCTGCGAACGATTAAACAGCCGCGTTTAAATTTAACGGATTTGCTTTCCGTTGAAATTAGCGGACGGTGTTCACGTGAAACTGTGACGTGACATCATGGCATGGCGTCGCGTCTTATCATGACATTACGTAACACTAAATGTACGCTACATTTGGCGAAGAAATTCCTGGCTAAGCTTAACAGAGACAAAGGGAATTTTCGTAGATGGTTTCTTCCGTCCCGTAACGCTCTCCGCAACCAGCTACAAGATCCGGAACTGTGCAGTCAAGGCCAGCGGCGCGCGTGCGTACTAGCGGCGTCTTCGTTGCGGAGAGCGTAGCGGAGTAGGAAAACGATCTACGAGAACTCCCTATTTATCCCCCGAATGTAGCGGAGACATTTTTCTGCTAAATCTGGGTGTGGGAAAACATCAACGTCACGTTACTCTGTGACGTCAAAATGTCGCGACATTGTGATTCCCCGCTAAACTTAGCCTAGAATTATTTTCCGCTAAATTCCGAGGTGAAACTTAGCCGCTAAGTTTAGGGGACACATTAGGAAGTTCTAGTAGACCGTGTTTCTTCCTCCGCTAACCCTCCGCTACGAAGAAACCGCCACTGCGCCTGCGCGCCGATGGCCTTGGCTGTAGAGTTCCGGGTAGCGGAGGGCTTAGCGGAGGCGGAAACACAGTCTACTAAAACTTCCTATTTCTCAAGGAGAATTGGGCGGGAAAATTGTGAACTTATGCTGCGACGTCACGTCACACGGCGACGTCCAAAATGTTATGGCGCTGCGATTTCCCGCCGAAACTTGGCGAAGAAATTATCCCGCTAATTTTGATGGGACACGACGTAGTGCACGTACACAAAACACACACACGGTATATCCGTCGAGAAACCTCGCCCATATAACGGCTGTCGTATGGGGAAAGATACACGGAGCCATACCGCCTAGAAGACAAGGGCTGTGCTTTCCCGCCCAAAACATGATTACTTGTGGACCCGCGCTGCGTCGCCTAGCTCGCGTCAGCGTCGCTTGGCTCGCGTCAGCGTCGCCGCCAGCGCTTCTCCCCGGCGTCTCGCAGCGAGCGCGACGCTGGCACGCGGCGACGCCAAGCAGGACGCGTCGCCTCTTTTCGGCGATTCTCGTCGAGCTTCGGCTTGTTGGCCGCTTGGGGCGGGTCGGGAATCCACTAACGATGACGTCACGCTCAGGCTTCGTCTTCTAGCTGGTATTGCACGAATACAGTACCAAATCAAATTAAATTAAATCCGATTTATTTGACATTCATTTTACATTATGTCGGGGGAGGGGGGGAGTCAGGCAAAAAGTCACCAAAATGCGACTTGTCTGGGTCAGCACCCCTCCCTCCCCCACCCACACTGACACGCACATACAAACAGAATTTGCACAAAATAGTTAATAAAATTGTTATATAAAGAATATTTGCAACAGCACTGGTGATACTTATACATAGCAAAACACGAGATAAAAATATGTTAAGTAGAAAAAGAAATTATTATACAAGCAAAGTTAAGTAAAAATTAAAAAAAAACTAAGAACAAAGAAACGAGAATTGTAGTTTAATGATTGAGAGAATTGAGTAAGGAAGACGACGGGAAATACGGCGATTGATTTCTATAGTTACTGCGAGCGTGAGGAATGCATACCATGTAACATGAAACAAAATCGACGCAAGGTGGGAGGGGGGGGGTTGAAAACTCGATCGGCAAGGGCATGTGGTAGGAACGATCGCGCAAGGGCCGTCCAACGCCGCCGATGATCGGCCGCTGTTAATTTTACGACCCCTTGGGGAATTTGCCAGCCAAACGAGGTTTCTTCTTTAACTGCGGGGGGAACGGGGTTTTCCGGCGGCGCTTCTTCCCTTTTATACCCGCTACTGAGGGAACCCGTTTCGCTGTTCCTATAGCGTAGTACGTTTTTATTACGCGCGCAACAACTTTTCGTTATTTTTTTTATTTTTATTATTTTCTGGTTGCCTATCAGCTTCTCTGCCTCTTTGAAAGGCAAAGAGGCACGCCAGATTTTTAACGCTTACTCCCTGATGGCTATTTTACGGCTCGGGAGAGCTGACCAACTTCACGGATAGAAGACATCCAATTTTTATTTAATCTGTCCAGACCCGACCCCAATCAAACGAGAGAATGCAACTAGAGTAGCAGAAATAAGTACTCCAGATAAGCTAAGATACCAAAAATATATATAAATAGGAAGAGAAGCCAACTTCGAATTGTTGCAATTGGATGGAAGTCTAAAGCCACGGTCACACCGCTCCAATACATCGTACAAAAGACGGCATGTGCGAGCTTTCTGGCTGTGAGCGCATGCGCAGTTCGTACAGGAGGCCTTATTGTACAGTATCGGACGTGCAGAACCGGTTTCCTAAAACTCTCTAGTGTCTGAAGCAAGTTTCTCCCTTGTATGACAGTCCTGACAAGTCGGTCATAAAAAGAAAGCTGTCTGAAGACATGTTGGAAACATTACTAATGTATAGCTTAGAATGCGCGTGAGGCTTGTCCGCAGATTCTTTTGTCATCGTGTCTGCAGAGGACTCCGTGTCGTTTTGTAGGATGTACGAGTAACGTGACTGAGGGTAAACAAAAATGAAATGACGCTTTTTGAGAGTCTAGTTAAGTTAGGGTTGCTCTGCTGGCGTATATGGCTGTGAAGATAATACTTAAAAAAACGACTCTCCACTTACTTTTGTCTGGATTTAAACCACGGGCAGAACCGATAATGATATTATTAAATGGTTCCGTACAATGTTGAGACGCTTTTTTTAATCCCGTTGTTTGCGCACTTAATGCATGTCGCAACTTCATCTGCGTAGACCTCTCTCGTAGTTATCAAAGTAAACATGAACTCCTGTTTGCAAGACTATACTGCAGCGCATTCGTTACGTTTCAGTTTAAATATCGGATTTTTTTTGCTGCATTCTAAAAATGTTTGAAGTCCGGTTCTTGATAGAAAACAGCTGGACGGAATCGCAGCGATTGGTTTTGCCTATTTTCCTCTCACAAATAGGCACAAACACCATCCAGCAAAACTATATTTGCTTTCTTGTCTTCAGGCAGATTTGGGCGTCATATCTGGATATTGATTTTTATCGGGACATTCTTGCGTTGGGCTGCCTTTCTCCATTCAAGAAAGCGTCCAGTGCACTAAGCTATGGCCGCCAGGGAATGCCACCTTCGACACCCCGACGAGCTTGAGCGAGCAGGGAGTCGATAGTCTTCGTGCGCGATCCCCGAAGAGGAATTTCAAACTATGGCCGCTAAAGCATGACATAACAAGCAGAAATCATCCACTTGGACGGCTGAAAACGCAGTAGAAAAACACGGCGAAATATGTGTCAGTACGAACAAGAAACCTCGTTGAAAACGAAGATGACATCAGGGTACATAGTTGCTTGACATACAGCCAACCAGCAGGATGCCCGCTGAGATGCTGGTGGTAGCACTTTATAATATCGGTTTTAGACCAGATCGCGGTTTCTCATTAGAGAAATATTTTGGCAGTGGACGTATCTTGTATTCGTAAATCGATATCAGTCATTTATTTTTGGTTCGACTTTTGACCGGAGTTACTCCTTAGGTAAAATAGAAATGCTTGATTTATATTGATCCTACGGATAAAATTGATATACACAGAGCCAGTTTCCGCGGCACTGTTTGACACATGTGGTAGATATTGCCTAACGATAATAATCCCTGAAGAATGGGAACAAGGGGTGACAAAGGACAAACACAAATCTCCAAACATAGCAGTTTTTTATTATTAATAATATTTGCTTATAATCGGCTGTTATTGTATTACAAACTCTGTCTTTTTCTATGCAATAGTGGAAAAATCAAAACAAATTAGTCGTTAGTTGTTTATACAGCAGGAGTTTAGTCTGCAGAAAATGGGGACGTTGTTACTCACTGTAGAAGAGCAATTTAGCCAGTGCAGTACGACTGCTTGCCTGGGGTTGTTAACGTTCACCACGCAGTAATAATACACGACCGCACCTCGTAACGATACTCATCCATATCGAAACGGGCTGGGGTGGAGATTGAACACATTATCCATGGGTTCTGCAGCGGAAGATTTCGCTCCACGTGCTCCGAGCTGGTGTGCACTAAACCACTCGGCCACCGATCCTTTCTTTTTCTTTATTGCTATATTTTGACAGCGAACGAAGAACCACAATGCACGAGACATTTCACTTGAGCATGTAAAAATAATATATTGAGCAAAGACGACGTTAGTGAAGATGACGATAAAACGCCGCCTGCGTGGTTTTGACAGGCGGTGAGAATGGTTAAAATTCCCTGATCATCGACAGCTTCACAAAGGCCGGCAACCACATCCATTTCCGGACATATTATCTGGTACACGGCTGCTATAAAGTTCACATTTTGAATGACGGCCACCGATTTTCCATCTTCCATGTGATAGTGAAAACGTCTTGGGTCTCTTGTTTCTTTTCGTACGTATAAAATCTGACGAAGAGAAGGAGATGAGCACGCGGGGATGCAAGAGCGCCGAGATCTGATTGGAATGATTAGTGGGTAGACATAAAGGCTAGCACAGCTGCCTTTGTCTAAACTCATTGTTTGGACAGGAACGCAAAACGCCGGCGTCGGGTGTTCGGTGTTCGCCTTCGCGTTGCGATGGCTAAAGTAGTTTAAGCAAGTTACGACGTACACGCTTCCTACCCTTGGCGTAGATCACTTTTTTGTCCCTTCACCAATCTGCCCCTTGCCGCAGTGGTAGGATGTTGAGCTCACATTTATAAGGTCGTAGGCTTGATTCCCGTTGGAGCATGTATAGAATTTCGCTTTTTCCTCTCAATTTATCTCACTTTTGTGAAGATTTTTCTTTGAAGTGCGTTTCGTAACGTGTTTGGTGGCGGTCCGCGTCACATGTTCCTCGGCGATCCCAGCCCTTGGGCACATTCTGCCCTTGTCCCAACTCACGGTTCGAACGCGAACGTTACTGGGTTCGCAGCAGTGAATAATAGTTCCTCAAGATGGGGAATCATATTGTAACACCTAAGACTGTGGCGGGGAAAAATTCATCATGTAATTGATCAAGATGGTGAATCATATTGTGACACCTAAGACTGTGGTGCGGAAAATATAAGGAATCTTCCAAATCGAAAAACAGTAGAGAACGTCTAAACTCAGCTGTTTTAATTAGTTTTTCGCTCGTTATATAGAACCGGTGCGGACTTTGCCGACCTCTTCACGGATACATTCTTTGTGGACACAACAACCGAATGAGCAAGATCATGAGACCTACAGTAGAAACATTCTTATAAACTGTACAACCCTCTCTCAAAGAGGCTGTGACCTTGAGACACTTTCTTTAAAATGAATAACAAAACCCTCTAGCAGCAAATAAAAACGAATAATACATTCTGTATTAAAACGTAACCCGGAACTTGACGTTTTTACCCCTTATAACAAAATGCTGCGTTTAGTTGTAGTTTTCAAGTGCTGTCTGGATGGAGGGGATTGTTACGTTATTCTCGTGTGTCACTGTTATTATTATTTAGTGATACTATCAGCCATTGCAGGGCTATTACAAGAATGGTAATGTGCTATAAAAGGGAAACATTTATACACACACAATAAAGAAATCAATGCATACAAACCGATAAGGAATCATAAATTCATGGCATATTTGTCAAGCGCTTTGCTATTCATGTTTTTCACAAATTCAGAGACTTTTGTTAAAATTACGGTTTCATTAGGAAGTTTATTCCATTCTCTAGTGGCCCTTGGAAAGAAACTATACGTAAAACAATCATTTTTAACAGCTGGTTCCCTAATATACGTGCTATGACGGTGTCGCGTACATTCACCAAAGCGCACATTCATGTAATTATTCTTGTCGATTTTAACTAAATCATCAAGGATAAGGAAAATAAATTTATGGCGATCACACTTCGTTCTTAACTCAAGAGCAGGGAGTTCGGCAAGTCTACAAAGTTCAGTGGGTGAATGGGAACGATGGTATTTGTTAAAAATAAACCTGGAAGCAAGCCGTTGGACTTTATCGAGTTTTGACAAATTGTTACTGTATATGGAGCCCATACTATTTTTGTTATTCGAGAACAGGTCTCACCAAAGTTTTGTAAGCCATTCTTTTTATTTCTGGCGAAACATTTGGGAGATTTCTTGTAAGATACCAAAGTTGCCTGGTTCGCTTTCGTGGATACATTTTCGACATGAGTATTCCATCGTAAATCACTTGTGAACGTTACTCCTAAATACTTATGTTTGTCTACAGGGACAAGTTTGGTGTCACCAATAAAAGAATCTTAATTTAAGAATTGCTTTTTTCTCGTTATTGAAATAAATAACCGATTTGCGAGGGTTTAGAACCATTTTTCATTCGTCGCACCAAAGCTTGACTTTGAGCAGGTTATCGTTTAGATTAATTTGATCTTGAACAGTTTCGATTTTGTTGTATAATACACAATCACAGCAGATGTCGTCTATGAACAAGAAAAAAAGTGGGCCTATCACACAAGCCTCTGGCACTCCTGAAGCAACATGAACGAGCCCAGACACACAGCCAGCCAGACTCTACAAGTTGTACTCTAGATGATAGATATGAGCGAATCCAGTTTGTAATCGTTGGGTTCCGAAATAAGGCTTCAATTTTTAATAATAATTTAGGGTGAGACACTTTATCGGAAGCCCTTGCTAAGTCTAAGAATATTATAACCGTTTGACCACGATTATTTATGGTTTGGAAAAGATCATGCACTGTTTCAATAAGTTGTGATGTTGTAGAAAGATATTTACGGAATCCGTGTGGATACTGATACAACATATCGTGATTGTTAATGAACGTTAAAAGCTACTTCGAAACAATGTATTCAAAAAGTTTTGAGCATCTACTAATGAGAGATATTGGCCGGTAATTATCTACAGATGAAGTCGATCCTCTTTTGTGTATAGGAATAATTTTGGCAATCTTCCAGCGTTTTGGTACAGAACCAGTATTTATTGATGACTGAAAATTTTTGATCAGATACTTAGCGGCCCATTCAGCGTACCAAAAAAAAACATATGGAATTTCATATCGGGACCGGGACTTTTTTTAATGTCAATATTAAGTAAGAGATTTAGAACTCCCTGCTCTTGAAATATTTAATCATTAATTCGAGGATACTCAGAAAAATCTCTCCCTCCCTGGAAAACCTGCGTTATTATGAGTAAACACAGATGAAAAGAAATAATTAAATTCCTCAACTCGCTGTTGACTGTTATCGGAAGTAAATTCCTTCTTGGATCGGGGATAAACATATCGTCAAAATTTGGCTGGGGCTTCAGTAAGAAATCTTTTAGGAGCGATATTGTAACATTTTTTTCTTTGAATCTTTTACGATCCTTTATGCTCTGCATTAGATAGTTGCATTGTGTACCTAAATTATGACGGTCAGTGAAGGCTACCATTGCGGATGCAACCCACCGGCAATACCGGATTGAATTCTAGATAGTCAAAGTCACACTGCACTACTACTAATTCTAAACCGTGTTCGAGAACGTAGCAGACGTCAAAGCTTGAAAAAAAACACTACGACGAAAAACAACGCGGTTTTTATTTTCAAAACGGTGAGTGCACTTTACACTCAAGAAGAAACGCGACTTTTTTTTCTTTTTTCGTCTCAAGACTTTACAGCTCAGGATCTCCCTGCCGTATTTTAGGAAGCTCAAGCTATTCAGCAAGAATCAAACAGTTGCTCTCCATGATGAGCTGGAAATTATGCCCCATTTATTTGCAGGGTACGTTCATCTCCGAAATCTTACAAGTTCAAGCAGCTGTTTAGCCATTTCGATTATCCATCGCGCATATTACTACGATGAGCCTTTAATAATAAGCCCCTTGTTTGTATCACAACGCCGAGCGTGTTCTATTATGCATCGGGCACACAGCCGGCCCCCACAAATTAATTATGCCCGAGGCATACGTGAAGCGCATGCACCACAAACGCGTCGAGCACATTTAGACGCACTAGAGGATAGAGAGGGCGGACTCAAAGATGTAAGAGGACTCATAGACGTAAGAGAAAAGGAAAGGAAAACAGGCGTATATTAGCTCCCTCTATCGCGTACGACGGTTGGAGCAAGATCCGGAGTTATCAGACACCTGCGACTGTAGACGCCGCCGCCGTCACCTCGCTGCTCACTGGAGAACACCCGTTATGTATGCAATATATGGACGTATCTCTAGCTTGCTTGTACTTTCATCCGGGTCGTTTGCGCAATATCTGGCCGTTAATGAAGAGTAGCATCAGCAGTAACAATGGCCACGAGGTGTCTAACGTCTGCTAGTCCAGCAGAACCAAAGTACATCGTTTCACCATACGAGGGAGCGAATGCCGACGCTGCGAGCCCATCGCAGCCAATTCAATGTCACGTGAGCGTCACGTGATCTTCGGAAGGGGCGCAGCAAAGCGCGGGGAGTGTGGTCCCCTCATAACGTCCACAGCGCTGGATTGGTTTCGGGACAGCTCGCGGCAGCCACTAGTGTCCATCGTAAGGTGAAACGGCCGGTACAAAACAGACGAGATCGGATGGTAGTTCTTGCTCATGGCTCGAGCTGGCGCCTAGATAACGAAAAGATGGAAAGGTGGGAGAGGGTGGGTAACCTAGCTAGGAAAGCGGTGAGGGTGGGAGGAATGGTGAAACGGCGTCAGCGAGCGGGAGCAGGCAAAAGGCGCAAGGTTGGGGAATATGCCCATAAGTAATGAAACGCTCTTGGAGATATACGTACATCGGACCTCCCCCCCCCTCCCCCTCCAGGCGGCGCCAGCACGTCGCATAATTCACGTGGCGGTGCTTTTCGGAGAGGAGTTGGCGACGACAACGAACGGAACCAGATGGAGCGCAGGTTCGCAGAAGGAAAAAAAAGGAGAGAACGGCGAGGCAGATATATTAAGGTAGGTGTAGACGAAGGAATGGAGTATGGTACAGTGGACGGAGAGCGATACAGAAGCAATGCTTCTGGTATATACGGGACGACACGTACAATTTCCGGAAGACAACTGATTGTTGCCGTACTCATCTGTATGCTTGATTTATTAGAAGCTGTTATTTGGCGTCAGGACCGCGCGTCTTGAGCCTAATAATCACATCTCCTCATTACTTTTGTGCTGACGCAAACCTGACCGCGATTCTCGAGGCAACCGGCTACAGGAGTCCGAGTTTGGTATCGGGTGACAACGAGAACTTTCAAAGCTGCTGATTGGACGTGGCGTCACTTCTGGGCGCCCGTTATCGACCAATAAGAAATTTACTACCCATTCGCGAGTCCACGATCGGGGATAGTATTTTGGTGAGAACTTCTCACCAGCTTGGAAATGGCGTATAGAGGTTTCACGGCATCTTGATGTGCTTCTTCTTGGAAGAAAATTACGCATTGTCAATCGCCTCCAACGTAAAATATCAGACGATCACACTTTGAACCTGCGTCCGATCTCACTTCGCCGCGCGACACGGTTCGTTGCAAACAATCCACTTTTTTCATTTTTTTTTTAATCAGATGTAACGTATGCTTTGTGTAATTTTCGTTTACGAATAACATTTCCTAGCATACAAGCCCTGTTCTTCGTTCGCGTCAGCAGACGAACTGTCAGAGAACAATACCTTGCTTCGAGAGAGTCATACTTGCCCTTGAGGTGGCTGTAATAGGGCCCCAGGCGCACCTCAGCTGTATTACTACTAGTTCAATTCTTCGGCTTGTTCAACACGTCCGAATGCTGTTAGTTACCGCATTCTGAAAATTGTATTTGCCCCGTAAAACGCACGAGACAAAAACAAACTCCTGTTGATTGCTTCTCATACCAACGGTCACCTTCTAATGCCTAATTCCAAGATAGATGTTTTTTTTTCTTTTTTTAACCGAGAATTGTTTTTACGATATAGTAAAAATTACAAAAAGATCCATTGGTGGAATTTTAGGGAATGCGTTAGCATGACCTTTGGAAAACGCCACACACGTTCCCCTTTGGGAATCGCTAACGCTGACCCATTCACTTTTCTCTTTTGGCGTTCTCTTTTCGCTTTCTCTCTTGCTTCCTCTATTTTTGCTGCCGTTTTTGGCCTCTTTACGGGGTCAGTGTTAGTGTTTCCCTAAAGGGGGACGTGTGTGCGTTCCCCAAGGGTCATGCTAACGCATTCCTTAAGAATCCACCAATGAATCTTCCTGTAATTTTTTTCATCTCTTTTCTGTACTCAGCCTGTCAGAGTATACGTCCACGCCCTTGGACACGGTCATCCATATCACTCGTGGAAAGAACCATATCCATACCACACGTGGAAGGAACCGCATCCATATCACTCGTAGAGGGAACCGCATCCATCGTTTTAACTATAGGGTGACCCAAGTCACCAGGCTCAATCTAAAATGAACCGTAAAAATCGATGCCTGCACGTAGCTTAATCTAAACCGGCCCAGAAGCGTTGTTTTGAATCAAGCATAGCTTATGCAAGCACACTGGTACACGACAAAGTTTGAAACAGCGGCGCACTTCGCAGAAACAAAATAGCTCACCGGCGCTTGCAGCAGTGTTGATGAACTGTCCACAAGTTGCGTTGGTAGAGACGCAGCGTCTCCCAACTCTGTCATCGCTTGCTATTCTTGAACACTGTCATTCGTAAGGGAAGATATCTAAACCATCTGCTAAAACGGCTAACACTTAAAAAAGAAAGCGATTTTTCGAAGCCTGCGGAACCCAACGGTCAATCCCAACGGCAGCCAAACGGAGGCTGATTGCAATAGCGATGGTCTTGCCGCAGTCTTCCAAAGGCTCTTCTTTTTTGTTTTCGAAAACGATACTAAGCAAGATTAGTATTATATTACTATGTAGTAGTGTCACTATTATGTTGTAAAAAATTAACAAGGAATTTAGTCTATCTTAGGTTTTATCTAAACTTTAGGTGTCTTTTTTTTTTTCAATACAAAACCGAAACTATAGCTCCGAAACGCGTTTCGTTCGTCGTATTCGTCTCCGTCCGTGTGTTCGATGCATGCGCCCGTGCTCGTGTGCGCACGGGGATGCGTCGCGTGGTTGTTTTTGTACGTGTGTCTGTGCTTGTGGGTGCGTCTGCGTCTGCGTGCGTTTGCGCGTGTGAATGCTTGCGTTCGCGCGTGCGCGTGTGTATGTGTCTGCGCGTGCGCAAGCACTTATCTGTTTATCCGTTCTATTGAAGCTACGCCAGCACAAAGAGCCAATTGGATGTCCCTGGACACTGTAAAAAACGCTAAATGATTTTATTCTTCTTCTTATTGTTATTATTATTATTATTATTATTAGTGAAACTATGCCAGTGCGAAGTCCAGTGGTTCTTCCCGCAGCTCTGCAGTAAACACTAATTGATTGATTGATTGATTGATTGATTGCTCGGCTTTATTTTTGCTGGTCGTAATTTGAGACGGGTGCCAATCAAGACAGCTTCCGCGAATCAGGGCGAAACACATCCGTGGCCCTTCTAGATATCGCGCTTCGAGCGTATCTCGAGAAAATCCGATGCCTTGATTGTCGCCATTTCAGCAGTTTGATTACCGGAATATGATCAGTTCCGCCTTACAGTATGTACGGTTCAAACGAGGATAAACTTTTTTTTTTTTTTTTGATATGGTATGACGACGATTTCCGCCCGCATAGCAGGCGACATACAACTTATGCGATTTTTCAATAAGAATCTTTTCACGCCCAGTGGGGGAAGCTGAAGATTACTGTTTTAGACAGAGGAGGGACTTGTACACGAGTCGAGTCTGCTAGCTACGGTGGTGTAGGTTTGAAAAGGGCCCTTCACTTCTTATCAGGTTGTGTTTCTCCGCAATTCACCACATAGGTAACACAAAGTCGCATATTAATTTTTTAGAAAAAAAGACTTCAAGGTTTAACTGGAACAAGCCTTTAGTAACTGGAACAAATGCTGGGAGAAGCAGGCGATCCCAGCCAGCTCTAAATGCACGTGCTCCATCTGAAAAAAAAATCTAAGTTTTAAAAAAAGAAAAAAACAAGCGTTCCACTTAAAACCGTTTGATCCGCCAAAACTTGCCCAGGACTTAGTCAAAGCGAGTGGGAACGCCAGCCTTATGCAAAATTTACTGGAACCTAAGTGGAACAAGATTAAAAGTGCATAAGATGCGTCACGCTTTGAAGGTGCGTTGAAGACGCTTCCGTGTTTCCCGGAGTGCGCCACTTCTATAATCCTAAATAATACTAATGGGGTGCCTAAATTATACTTTAATTGTATACGGTCGCTCAGAGCGTACTTGGAGTAGGCTGGTAGTTATGTGATCTAAACATACTTGGCAAGTATACTTGGATCGTGGAACGGCTCCCGCATGCCAGATACCACTACTCTACTTTTTGTAATATTCTATTACACTCACTGCCTTACAGTATACTAGAAGTATGTCTAGTATACTTTTATTCCGCTCTATTCCACTAAGGGAATGACGGTGAGACAAAAGCATTCCGTCAAATATATCAGCACAACATCAGACGCTCCAGTTTTTTAGTTTATTGATGGAAAGAACTCAACAAAGCTTTTTCAAAAGTTGTTGCACTTTCACGCATTGTTTCAAATGAGTTAGACTTTGAGAATGGCTTCATTTGAAGCTGCAATTGCTATATCGCCCATTAAACGTATAAAAAAATAACATATTTTGGTTAATTAGTCAACATATACTGTGGCGTTTATCAATTCAATAATAATGTACGCTGAGCCCACTTATATACAGTGAAGACGATATCCACATATCTATCGCCTCCCCTTTTTTCTAAATTATGCTGTTAGAATAAAGAACACCCTTGTCCGAATAATTGAGCACCCTTCCAACACCCTACCAGCACTCAGTACCCCTCGCAATGTATCGGAAGAGATTATGTATACCTCTCGCGCTCGTCATGAGGGGTGCTAGCTGCAAACAAAAGGGTGCTGGACGGGAGGAAAATAAGTGAAGGGTGCAAACCCCTGCAGCACCCTAAAAGGGTGCTGTGGCATAAAGGGTGTAAAAAACTTAAGTGTGCACAGGGGCCATGCGCGTACACGGAGGGCAATGCGCCCAGGGGCCTGTTTGAGGTTTCCTGGCGCATGGCTGGATTTTCCACGATTCTAGAAAATGTCTTCTACGGATGTTCGGCACTGTGTCAACCACGTGCGCGTTCGCGAAGTCAGTGCGATGGTCTAGGGCCGGACCGCAGCCAAACTGCGTCTCGGAGGCGCATGCGGTTCTTCCCGGGTCCCAGTGCAGCTCGCCGCGCCATGGTAAGCGTGCCCACATTCCCCGCACTCTCTCCCCAAGACAAAAAAAAAGGTTCTGGAATTACAGCAAACACAAACAAAAGTTGAGCTCACATTCTTGTAAGCTTTGGCACTACCCGACGTTGCTTGTGCAGTCCCCTGCAATATGTAGAAGACCCATTCGCCTATACAGGTTACTGCATTGGTGTTCCGCCCACACATGCCAAATACATGTGAGTTTGAGGGAGGAAAAGAACAAAGGTCAGTTCGTTTTTTCGTGCTATGATGACGTTGTCCTGTGTCAAAGCGAGTTCGGTAGGTCCACCTTATTAAATACCATTATATAAAGTGTCTCGCATATTGCAGGTAGTATACATACAGCTGGACTGCTTTTGACACATAGATGCTCTCCAGTGACTCCGTCTCTTTTATTGTTCTAAAAAACATTTCGAACCGTATAGGCATACACGGGCAACTCGGCTGGCTATCGAACCTTGCAATGATTTATGATTAGCGACTGAAAAAACGTTGCCTGCCTGTGTTTTGTTGTAGTCGACATTGATCGTCCTATTTGGAAGATGTCTGCTTCCTCCATACTTTCTGGTAAAAAATTTTTTCGTTTTTCTTGCTGGGCTTCTGTAACCTTTGAAGTTTGTCCGGCTCAACACTTGTTGCTTGGCTGGCCGTGGTCTAGGGCATCCCAATGGTTGACAATGGCGCTGCACTTGCTGTCAAACTTCCGCACCTCTTTGTTTTTTAATTTTTTTTGATACTTGAGGTTTGGTTGTTTATACCTTTATTTAAGATATAACAGTATAGAGATATACCCAGAGGTCTGTCAAAAGCATAGATGCTTCGGGCTGCCACTGCCAGCAACGGTAGCAAAAACATTAAACAAATGAAGAGTGATACAAATTCACTCCAAACTAAAAATATATACAAAACAAAACAATATATCACAAAACAACATCACATGGAAAGACATTTGCTAGTTATCAATCATCCTAAGCATTTTGATTAAAACACATCCGGTTTTAATCCCTTGTGAGTAAATGTTCTTTTACAATATTTACTATATTGATAGAGTGATCTTACGCAATCCAATGTAGCTAAATATACGGGTGCGGCTTTAAATGATCTGGTATGAGAAAACTCCATCTCTGGCCTCCATATTTCATTCGCGAACGCGATTTTAATAATAAATGTCGCCTTAAATTATACGGGCTGTATTTCGCGTGGTACTTAGCATGGAACGACAATTTATCGAGCTGAAATTGCCTCCATATTTCAAGTGATAGTTTGTATTTATGTAGATATTTTACTTTGAGTATTAGGTATGTATTAAAATATAGTGTGGCACTTTTTAAGAAGTTGTCTGTACAGCTTGGTTACTCTCGCAATGCTCAAGCTTTCGTATGGATAAAACACTGTCTAGATTTGTTTGGGATGTAGTTGACCACAATAAAAGGCAGTAGCTAATGCGATAGTGCACGAGGGCGAAATTGAAATTTGCCGTTTCCCTTTTGTTGTAAGATAACATCTTAATATATTTAAGACTACCAAACAGCTCGACCAAAGACTAGTTCATAAAGAACCAGTATGCGGCGTCCCACGATACGTTTTCATTAAATAAAACCCCCAGAATCGAATGGTTGAAGAGTGGTTGAATATAAGAGTCCTCGAATTGCAATTCCAAATGATTGGCATCATTCCTTGTAGTCTGAACAGTAAGTGCTTTGTTTTTTTCTATGTTTAAATAAAATTTACTAGATCTAAGCCATAAGTCTAGAAGCCGGCTGTTGCTCTCGCGTGCTTTCAGTCACCCTCTGAAGAGGAAACCGAGTTCGTTTTCGAAACGTCGGGTCTCCTTTCGAGGTTTGATTGAAGCTACAATGTTCTGACTTTGATTCTCGTCCGACCAGGAAGATTTCATAGCTGAATATGTTTACTTTCAACCCATTTTTGAGGTGCAAATCAGGGACTGCAACGTTTTGCAGGAGCTCTTCCTAATGCGTCCTTCTAAAGTTTCAACATAATGTTCTTTTTTTTCTTGCCCAGCAGAGATGTATCTAGTCATAAACAAATAAACCAGATTTCAACTATATAGCACCTGCCATCACCTATCAAATTAACAGTGGTTAAAAGTGGCCATGGTGGCTACAAAAAAATTTGCGCGCGAAGAAAATAATCTTTTATGTGGGAAGTCCGCAATAATCTTGTAGATCACTAGCGTGCATCTCCTAGACGGAGATTGACGATGGCATGCATGAGGCGGAACAAGGGGTAGACGAAGATGAATTACGACATCACGAGGCAGCGCCCTCAGTCCGTAAACGAAGGCTGGCGCTCCAGAGATGCGTACGCAACTAGCTCGCTCCATATTCACCTGGAAATCTTTTTGTTTCTTGAAACCAAACTCTGAGACGTGTTCCCGTCATCGTACCCACGATGGTGACTGCAGCCCGAATGACTCATAAATATAGATTACCTTTACAACTCCGCAAATTTCCTTCCCATTATACTCTTTTTTTCCCGCTTTTATCTCTTAAATAACGTTGCGTCGCATAAAACACGACGAGACCAACTTCAAGCCTGAAACTCGTTGTATACTTATGAAGAGGTTTAGTTGTGCAACCCAAATTTCGAAACAATTCTTCTTTACCGTCCGTGGTTCCTAGGTATTAGTTCCCGCGCGCGACGCATGCAAGTTTAAAACTAACTCAAAACGCCGTAGCGCAAGCTCGGTTCACGCGCAGAGCCACAATACTCTGAGCCACGCGTTGTTATGTTCCCCTCACCTTTAAGCTGACAGTGCAGTGAGAGCTACACGCGCTCGCCGGACCGATAAACCGCCTCCCTTTCACCACCTGACTTTGCTCTGCGCGCGGGAGTGTGAACGGGAGGCCATGATCACGTGACCGAAAGTTAGCCATACGATTGGTCCAACGAGCACATAGCTTCCACAGCGCTCTTGGGGGTGAACGGAGTATAGGGGGGGGGGGGGAGGGGGTCATCACGACCCCTACGTACGCGTACGCTAATCTTGTCGAGGTCGCTTAGGGTTCGGACGCCAGTCTCGTTACCAAATGCAAAGCACGGTCGACTCATCGTGTGCGGACGCTCGCGTCGGCTCGTTTGGGGAGGGGGCGGCGATGCATAATTGATACGGCGAGCTTTTAACGCCAGGGCGTGTCTCAAAAACTTGTGCCCCATGTCGAGCGCGCCTCGTCAGGGACCGCCGATGAGCGGCGCGTTTGGTCGAGTACAACAACAACAACAACGCTGGAAAGCGGGGTCGGCATATCAAAAACGCGACCACGAAGGAGGAGAAGGGTGATGTGGGAGGCGCGTGATAAGCTGCGCATTACCGAACTTAACGACTTTTTAGTCGCGGTTAATTTGTGTTCTGTGACGCATCTACTAGTGTTTAACAGCGGTCACATCTGCTAATCGCATCACGCAAAATATAGTTTGCAGACACTGCCCGAGACGTGTTTCTTCCGTACGACTGTCTTGTCACATTGGTAACACAAATGATGTCTGGAGACATGTTACAAGCATACACATGTATCCAGGAAAACATGCTTCAAAGATGCTCGAGTACGTGTCCACAGATAATCCTCTTATCATGTTTGGCAGTGAACGCTGTGTCTTTTTTCTCTTTTCTTTCTTTCGTTCTTTCTTTCTTTCTTTCTTTCTTTCTTTCTTCTTTATTAATACTGTTAACCTCTTTCGAGGTTGTTACAGGAGTGGATGAAACATAATATCACACAGGTTGCACTTGCTGCAATAACTTGGAACAAAAATCTAAAAAGCTAGTAGTATTTACAACATCAGGTGGCAAACTATTCCAATCAATAATTGTTCGAGGAAAGAAGGAGTATTTAAATGCGTCATTTTTATAACTATATGGTTTTATTGTTCTGCTGTGAAAATGCCTAGTAGACCTGGGGCAAAAAAATGTAATGTAATCATCTTTGTCTATTCCAAGCTCGTCGTTAACGATAAGGTAGAGAAATTTTAGACGATTCATTCTCCTTCTTTCCTGTAGGGTTTCCAGGCCCGCCTCAGTACAAAGTTTTGTGGGGGACACATAAGAGGAATACATATTGTACACAAAACGCACCGCTAATCTCTGAATTCTCTCGAGCTCTGAAATACAACATGATGTGTGGGGATCCCAGATGACACTAGCATATTCTAACATTGGCCTAACCAGAGTTTTATATAATAATAACTTTGTCTCACTGGAGCCATGCTTCATATACCTGCGAAGAAAACCCAACTTACTCATTGCTCTACTACATATGTTACTAACATGTGTGTTCCACCTTAAGTCGGATGTTATAGTCAAACCCAGATACTTATATGAGCAAACTCTAAGAAGGCTATAGTTACCAATAGAATAATTAAAAAGTAAAGGACTTTTCTTGCGAGTAATAGACATACAAACAGTCTTTGATAAATTCAACGACATTTGCCAATCGGCACACCATTTAGACAATCTTTCTAGCGAGGAATTTAATACTTCACAGTCTCCGAGACTTTTGATTTCCTTAAAAACAACACAATCATCTGCAAACAATCTTATCTTGACTGGAATTTCACAAACAATATCATTAACAAATATTAAGAACAATAGAGGCCCGAGAACTGATCCTTGTGGGACACCAGACGTAACGTGTGCAGTACCGGAACACGCGCTATCAAATTGTACAAATTGTTGTCTCATAGTCAAATAACTTTCTAGCCACCTCAAAATATTAGTATTATTTAAGACAACCGCCAATTTTGTTAGTAGCTTCTCATGTGGAACGCGGTCGAACGCTTTTGAAAAGTCCAAGTATACAACGTCAGTTTGTCCTCGAGTATTAATTACCGACGCGAACTCGTGCACTGTTTCGGTCAGTTGGGTGATGGTAGACACTTTTTGTCGGAAACCATGTTGAGCCTTAGTAAAAAAATTATTTTGCTCCAGATATGCCGATATGTGTTTAAATACAATATGTTCCAAAATTTTACTACAAATACTGAGCAAGGAAATAGGTCGATAATTGGAAACAACCATTGAGTCACCGGATTTTAAGATGGGAATCACTTTTGCTATTTTCCATTTTGAAGGTACAGTGCAAGTTTCTAGCGACTTTCTGAATATTACAGTCAAGTACTTAGCGCTCCATTCCGCATACCTTTTCAGGAAAGCATTGGGAATTCCGTCCGGCCCAACTGCCTTTTTAACGTTAATATTCAAGATATAATTTAGAATACCTTCCTCCGAAATTGTTATATCTGGCAAACAGTTCCTAGCGCAATCGCTGTCTTCTCGAATTGCATCAAATACCGGACTGTGACCATTATCCAAACTGAAAACGGACGTGAAATATTTATTGAAAGCATCAGCAATATAATAGGGGTCATCCACGGTTTCATTATCAATATTCAACTCGTTTACTTTTTCTCTTTATAATGATCCACGTCAGTGTGACTGCTACTTAAGGTTTGCTTAAAGTTTGCTTAAGGGGCTGCAGAGACTTCACTAGACACAGTCCCTCATTACCTCAGCGAAAACCTCGACTGTGGCATCTCGACAGACTTGACACAGCTACTAGACTTAGCAGCGCTTGTGAATGGAGCCAGCTGGCTCCATTCACAAGCAATGAACCAACTTGCTCAGCTAAAGCCCGTAACAATTAAGCAGCGCGTTCAATACTCTCTACCACGACGCACTTCTGCGAAAAGTGGCGCAAGCAGGTATACACTGGACTCCCGCTTCGGTGGATGAGACCCGAACTTGCTGGTCGCCACACCGAGTCATTTTGCACGGATCACGCTGTTACTGTTTCGCGGTCACGGCCGGTGTACCTGCGGAGCTCCCCACTTGGCCCGACCTTGTTTCCGTTGTATATAAATGATCTCCCCATTGCGACGACATACAAACATTTCGGAATGCAGATGATACCACACGACTTGCTCGAACGCCCCGTCACGCCAGCAGTGGGCCCTCCAGGCCCATATGTCCAAAGCCCAGTGGTGGTCTGAATTAAATGTCTCGTCCAGGAAGGCATCCAAGTGCGCGGTCATGCGGATCAGCCACATTCGCACCCCGGGAACTCCCGTATGTACCCCACCTTCGGCGTCCATCACGCTTCAGTTCCATCTATGACAATTCTCGGTGTGACGTTCACAGCTGACCTGTCCTTTGCTGTGCATATTGGAAATGCAGTGGCCATGGCCAGGCGTCTCCTGGGATTCGTGACACGCGCTTCGAAGATGTGTGGTCCAGCGAAATTTCGTGTTTCATGCACTGCACTTATGCTACCGCAACTCGAATAATTTTGTGCAGTGGTGTATATACCAGATTATTCAGCTGACCACTTGAGAGCGTGCAGCTGTGCGCGACACGGACGTTCTTTGCCCGCCCGAACGAGCCTTCACAACCAAATGAGGGTCATCTTGATGGCCTCAGATGACAGCCCTTGTTTCACCGGAAGAGAGTCGCTCGAAGTAACCTGATCTGCCGCCTCCTTGATGGCTCGCTTAACGGCTCATACCCCGCCTCCTTTCCAAGGCTAAACAAGAGGTCAGGACAGCCTCAGCCCAACCGTACGCGTACCCACCGCCACCGCTCCACTGCAATCCCTCCTCCGAAGATTGAGGGACTTCCTTACGACTCCACCTCCAGCGCACGTTCATCCCTGTCCAAAGAACGGACCGAATTTGTGGCGATCTTCGGCTGCTTTGCAAGAACTTCTGCGACTGCAGCACGTTGTACTGCAGCAGACTTGGACGTAGTTCAACTACTCTACTCAAACTACTGTAGTTTAACTACTTTTCCGAGTAACTTGGTAACTTTCAATTACAACTTTATTTGGGTAATTAGTAGTTTAACTTAACTACATTTTTAGGTAACTTCTACTCAAATTACAAACTACTTTCGAAATCTAGTGCTAATTTTGCTCACCACAAAAGTTTGAGCGCAGAAATAAATAAGACGCCGGCAGACATTTCCGAACAAGGGGCACCTTCACATTCCGTTCCCACAAGCGTCCTTGGGCCAAGGTGGCGACGATTAGCCTAAGCATAACACCGGCGTGCACGAACGCAGGCAGAGATGCTAACAAGCCTTGGTCGGGTATTGACCTAATCCGGTAATACGCGCAGGCGCCGCACCTCCGGCTGCAACCGTGAAAGACGGGGACACTCCGAGGGTTGTTGTTTTCATGTCTGCCTTTAGTGAGTTCTTCCTCAAGCGGTTTGGGGGTTCTACGGGTATGCGCCACTGGAATGACCTCGCAGCTGGGCGCCTGTTCCCATAGTCGCCTCGTCGTCAGCGCATACTCCCTTGCAAAGCCGGACTTTGCCGCCCACAAACGCAGACACGGATAATCCGTTCATGGGAGCACCTTCCCGCTTCAAGCTACAACTGTACGAGCGACGATGCTTGTTCACGTAATCCTTCGCGTCCCTCCGATACCGTAGAGGCCGGCCAAGATTACGAGTCACCCTTGGGAAATCCTTCCGTTGTGCTCTTCGTTTCATCTTTTGTTAAACCAACAATCTTCTTTTCTTCAGTAGCGTAGCACTAGCACTGCAACGAAACGCGCAGTCGTGCGGATGATCTCATCGTCGTGGCGCGAGACTTGAACCCTTCACGGTCAGGTGCACTCGCTCAGCGTACTCTCCGAACGTCGTGGGAATAAAGAAGGGCCAGTCATAACAATCTCAAGTTGCCGAAGAAAAAATAAAAAAAGGGGGAGCACATGAAGGCTCCCTAGCTTACCCGACCCTGCACAGCCTGTTTCTCAAATTCAACGCTGCCGTTCCCCCCAGCGCGTCGGTGGAACGTCTTTTTAGCTTGGCTGGGAACGTCTTTAGGAGGAAAAGGGGAAACTCTCCGATAAGGACTTTAAAAGTCAATTGCTTCTGCGAGCGATTAAACTATTTTGGTGAAAACGCAAGCCATAAAATGACTGCATTTATTTTAGGCTCGCGGGGTTTTCACGGATCAAAACTGCTGTTCATTTTGCTACCACAAAAATACAAAAAGTAACTTCGAAAGTAACTTCAAAGTAACTCGCTACTTTTTACAGTAGTTAGTAGTTTACTCAATTAGTATTACGAATGCGTAATTTCTACTCTACTCCAATTACTTTTGGCGTCAATACTCAGTAACTTAACTTAACTACCTTTTTTGAGTAATTTGTACATGTCTGTACTGCAGTAACAGCAACGATAATTTTGACTGTCTTGTTTGTGGTGTGTGTGTGTCTGTGTGTTTTTCTTTGTGTTTGTTTGTTTGTTTTTATTTTTTGTTTACTTTATATTTCGCGGTGCGAGTCGCAGGCGTACTTGAAGTACGGGATTTCACTTTCTGCAGTCTTTCACGCCATTTAGGATTAAATTATGATCAAATTAATATGATTATATTAAAATTATTAATATGAATATGAATAGTTAATATTATTATTATTACGAAGCGGAAGTAATTTTGAAAATGAGAAAACAACCAAATTCTTTGATCCTAAAGTGCGCTCCGATGTCAAACTATAGCCTTGTTTCAGGGCACCCTTGACTGCGGTTCCATGTAACCAGCGTACATATGCCATGGTAGTAACTACTATTTTGTACATGAGCGTAGTATTGGTTGTGGATGCGCACCCTTAACCGCAGTTACGTCTGACCTCAGTCACACTTTACTGTGTTTAAGGATACGCATCCGCAGTGAAAGTCTATATTTGTATAAAACATTTCTTGGTCTAATAAACGCATGTGATAAGATGAGCTCATATAAGAACATATAAGAACAATACAAAAGTATATAAGATGTTATAAACTGTTAAAAAGTTGTTTTCAAGCTTCTGATGAGTATCTTATGACTTCTTGAATGATCTTAAATTGTTCTTATAAAGTTCTATATGCTCTTATATTATCTCATCTGAGCATATGCGTTCATTGGACCAAACAATTTCGTGTACATACAATATTTTTCACTAAGGATTTTACTAGGTAATAATCTGAGCCGGCGACGGCGCTTTTTTATTTCATGGAGCGCAAGGCTTATAAAAGCCAGTAAAGTTAAAGAATATATTGTGCTTATTTTTGCTTAATTGAAGCGCTGAGCGGTAAGTTTGAGTTCGTTTTCTGACTGGCACTTCTTATAAAGTGCACGGAAAATATAGGCATCTATGCGGAGAAAAAAATCATAAATCCGCAAAGCGACATAAATACACACGTACTCAAAGCTTATCTAGAAGTCAAGCCTATTTTATATGCGTTTGAAGTGCTTTAGAAATGACACGATGCGCCGCACAGTTCACTCCATTCTTCTCTAGAGAACTTTGGCTAATTAAACGGTCGTGAATAAAGAAGTTAAATCATTGTTTTCATGCATCATTGGTTATTTTGATGTTTAACGTACACGCAAAACAGGCACGTTCCTCGCAGCAGCATCTACTGCTATTCTAAACCGTCTTAGCAGCCAAGAAGAAGATTGTTGGTTTTTGTGCAGGCCGCACCGACTCCGAGCCTATGGCACATTTTCTAACTTTCTTAGTAGATTATCTGGTAAACCCTCAGCAAATTCCGAATTCAACGGGAACGTAAGTTGTTATTTAGATGAGATAGTGATGACCACAGCCGTATAATTATAATTCTTACTACTTTTTTATGAATATTTTGGCGCCATTTTCTATTTAATTCAGCGTTTGTGCACTTTTCTTGTCTGTGTCTTGTCTTAGCTATCCTGACAGCGTATCATTTCCCCCTCATCCTACTTTCACCTGAAATCTATTCTAGAATTAGTTGATTTCCGAAGTTATATGCTTTACCGTATCATTTTTAACTGATTAGTGTTACGGCTGCACGACTTTCCAAATACTGTAATAGAGTTTGAAGTTGGGCTAGTCGGTGCATATATGGTAACAAGAGAAAACAGCAAAAAACACAGGACGAGAACACGAAGGACAAACACAGCGCTGACTCACGAACTTCGTTTGGTGAGGCAAGTGTCTGAGAAGACAGCTTCCGAAAGAAAATACAATCGTATCTTGAACTGTGTAGATGGTTTAAGTCGAGTCTCTAGAAAACCAGTACATAGGTTTAATCTAGGATCAATTGTTTCATTTTTCAATGACTCTGGGTTGAAACTGCTGGTTGAGGATAAGGAGGGTGTCTTTGTAGTTGTGCCAGAACACATGTTTAAAGAAAAGCTACACAAGCAGTGTCAAAAAATTTCAAATCAGTTCCGGATGTACTTTTGGCCAAACTGAAGGCACGTGCTCTACGACTTTGCAAGCAGTATGGTGTAGAGAAACTCCATAAGTCGGTCAGTGCAGCTGCTGGTCTCAATCTCCAAAGTTTCTTCTCGGTGAAGACCCACAAGGCAAATATGCCCTTCAGGGTAATTGTTACACAGAAAGTGTCATGGCAGTTACACGTCTCAAAGTACCTCCAAAACCACCTCTTGTCTTTGAATTTGAATAATTGTTTTTAATTCGAAGTTAAGAAGCATTGATTGAGTATATCAGCAATGAGAAACCTAGTACTTGTAACATGGTTTCGATTGATGTGGAGGATATTTTATATTACTATTCCACATGAGGGCCTATTTCAATCGGCCCAACAATGTATTGACTTGAATGGCTCGGTGGCCTTCCAGAACTCGACTGGCATTTCAGTGGAGAAGTTTTAAGTTCTCCTCCGCTTTTATTTAAATTTTACTTTTATCACCTTTGAGAGCAACACGTTTCTAAAAAAAATCTGGAATATATATTTGGCTCTAGGCTTTGCTCACATGTTAAGTGACATCTACCTCGCTGGATGTGATTGTTCAATTTCAGAAAGGCTGAACGGACAGGTTTGAAAATTTTCAGATATGTGGATGATTATCTGGTAATATTTATTTCTAAGCAGGGCAGCAGCAAAAGTGTAGGCATGGTTTCCCACCTATTGGACATTTATGGAGAGTGCTCTGGAGGTCTAAAGTTTACGTTTGAAGCTCCACATGAAAACGCCTTGCACTTTCTGGACCTAAACTTGCACCTAGAGCAGAATCACGTATGCTGGGCTTACGAACCGAGGACAAAGAAGTCCCTTCTTAGCTATGATTCCATGCACTCTAAGATTGTAAAGAGAGGAATTGACAAATCTATGCCTGAGAGCTTTTTTAACGCAATCTTCTTTTCATAAAAGTTCCAGTAGCTTTATGATTCAAATCAACAGGTTGATTTCAACAAGTTTCCCTAAGGATGTGATAGTAGGGGTAGCAGAATCGCTTTTAACTGTCTTCAGACAAACGCTTGGTATTTCTGACAACGCTAGGCGGAAACCTACATCCCGACCAGTAGTAATGCCTTATCTTCATAATCTTTTCCCATAGGATTAAGAAGGTGGCGAATAAATATAAAGTTCATGTAGTCTTCTCGGCCCCGTCTAAGTTGTCTTGATTGTGTGCTGCGATTGAGAAAGCAAGAAGTAAACGTGTGGTGTGTGAAATCAAACATCGTTTCAAATACGTCAGCATGCACAGACGTTCAAGTATGCCGTGTATAGAAATGCCATTTTCTTGAGGTACGGTATACATAGGACAGACAGGTCGATGCATAAATGTTCGAGCTAGGGAACACTCCCTGTCTCTGAGGTCTACGCCATCGGGTTACCTGGCAGTTCATTCCAATAGATGTGGTTGTACACCTATGTTTAAACACACTGGAATATTGTCAATTCACCCCAAAATATTGACTAGGGTAATTCATGTGGCATATTACATTCGTCTACACGGTCCTGATATTTGCTCAGTGCAGAGTCAGTTACAATGTGTAATGAAGAGTTTAAGTTTATTCGTAGAATGGGAACCTATGTGTAAAAGTCGTTGTTTAGTTTCTACAATTTTTTAAATTTGTTAGATATTCTGTGACACTGTTTTTATTATTTTTAGTTCTTAATTTTTTTCGAATAGCTGACTGAAGAAGTGTTTTGCTGTGTATGACTCTTTTTTATTTTTTCCAGTTCATTGCCTGTATGTCATGAAGAATGAAAAATAAAACGAAGTCGTGAGTCAGTGCTGTCTTTATGCTTTTGTGTTCTCGTCGTGTGAATCTTTTTTTTGCGCTGTTTTCACTTGTTCTGAAATACAATCAATTTTGGGGACATTTCATCGTGCACACTACTGTTTGCGAGAGAAGTTCGGTAATATTTTGAAATATGTATGACATCTGATGATAAACTGCAAAGCAGAAAAAAGAAAAACGTCCGAGTAAACATTCACGTTATACATTTTTTTTTACATCCACGTATGTCCATTTGTTTTCTGCTCTCCGATTTTTGTAGAAGAAACATCATAATCCCCCTCCTCTTTTTACTAACTTTTCAAAATACGAAATTTTGTACCTGCCATGGGACGTTGAACTAAACCTTAGGCGTTAAAATCGTATGAAGTTATCCTTCAAGAGATAGTCGCAAGTCATTAGCACATTATTAACCCTTCTCGAGCACTTCAACGAGTATCCCAGGTAGTACGCCTGAAAAAACACCTAATTTGGCCGACGTTCGGCAAACCTAGGGGCCCAACTAGGGCTTAGTATCGGTCTGTTGCAAGGTTAGGGCCAGAGTACTTTTTATTGGCTTTTTTACGACTTTTTATCTGGTTCGCCACATAATTGCCAAGTGTGCCAGACTTCAGGCAAAAGACGATACGTATCAACCGAACAAAAGTCTTGCACTTGTTTGACAATTTTGGCCCAACATTTGCCACACCCGAAGAACCAGATGTGAAGCCTAGAACTCTTTCACTTGCTTGGATATTTAGGCACAAATGTGCCAGCATGATTTGGCCAAACTACCCAGCAGTGGACTCTAACTTTGCATTTGCATTTGCTTTATTTCGAGTGCTGCACAAACAGCCCTAGGCCTTTCTAGTGACACTTGTTTGACACTTGCTTGTCGATTTAAGGCCAGGATTCCCAGACTCGGACAATAGAAGGTGAAGTTTACCTCTACCTTGACTTGTTCGGGCTCTTCAAGGCCCGAAATTTCAACACAAAAAACAAATTTTGACCCAAAAGAACTGAGCTACCGGGATATTATCGACGTACACAAAGGCTTTAAAAAAATCAACGTTTTTTTTATATTGATAGAAATTATTTAATCATTTTCGTACTTGAATCCAAAGAGTTTCAGTCAATCTTGTGTCTATTTAAAACAGAAACAAAATTATCACGCGGACAGAACTACCAAACGAAAGTATATTATAAGGAGCCGCTTGCACTCAATTTGCTACCACGTTGGCGTAAGGAGACAACATTTTCCCACTACAATATGTCGGACGGCCACAAGTTCTTAAACCTCAATTCTTGCGAGTGCATTTCTTGATTAACACGGGCAACAATGGAGTACAAAAGAACAGTGAACAAGACTTTCCGAGTAATAGACCAACATAAAGTTCCCTGTTCTCCTCATCAGGTGTCCAAGTTAAGAACGGGGAGAACGTTTACGTTCTGTCGTTAGTAACGTGGTGCCTTTTAAGTCTGCTTCACAGATTTGCGTTTGACTGTGAAGGGGTTCGCTCTTATCTCTTGTAAAGGCCTAACACCAGAGAGCCTTTATTGAGGAGGGTTTCCAACTGCTGGATCGGAGTCACGTGGTTTGTGGGCCGCACTTGCAATACGAGCTGCGAGGAGATGACAAAAGCTTTGATCGTCTGCAAATGTCTCCGCCTTTCCACCTGCTTTTCCCCTCGCCTCGCGCGAAAACGTAGCGTACGCGCACTTGCGACCAATCTCCGCAGCAGGCGTCCTCCATTAAATTCCAAACGCTCCTCCCCATGGTTTGTGATGGAACCTCTCTGCATTCAAGGCTCTCTATCCTAGAACACTGACACTCTGGCGAGCACCTATCTAGTGGGCCTTGAAAGCTCCTAGCTGGCGTATATGTTCTATAATTTTATTGTAGAATTACAATATCGATAATAATGTTATAAATGATTATTGCGTAGATTTGATCCCATGCAAAAAAAAACTGCATAAGCTTGAGTCTAGTTATACAAGCTTGGACGCGTTCCAGCAGGTCAACCCAATAGGTGGCGGCAGTGTGCCAGTGTGTTAAGATATACGGTGTCTGCAACGCGTCTCCGACTGGTGTGTTTAGCCTGATGTCCCGACCGCGCGTCGCAAGTGGTTACGAAGTGGCAGCATAACTAACGTGAAAGAAGCCCGAGTGTCAGGCTGCCGGATGTCGACGATCTTTTGCTGGTTGGTCGTAGAAGTTCCGGCAAGAAGCACGAGCAAAAGACAAGTTTCGCTGTCGTCAGGGCGTTCTAACTCCCGGCGGCCGAAGCTTCCGTGGACTGCCGAGCTGGAGAGCGACTTGGAGCAGAACAGGTGTCTGACTCATTCACCACCGCTGCCGAGACGTAGCCAGGATCGCGGCCAGCGACAGTGATGACGTCACTTCTGTGACGTCATCAGTCGGAAATCGACGTACCACTGTTTTGGAAGCGCTAAACACGCCATTCGGAGACGCGTTCCAGGCACCATGGTTAAGTGGTTACCAGAGATCACAGCACATCCGGGCGCAATCAAACGCAAATGTCTGAATCAGTCTTACGTAAAATCTACCTGCAGTGGAACAAGTGAAAAGGATGCATGAAGTCTTAGGTTCTGGACCCTACTATACATTATGACGAAGGATGTTGTTTTTGAACGCCACCTGTAGCGAATTTGTCTGCGAAGAACACCACCGCCTACGTCCACACGCCTGAACTGTGCCGCTAGGTACCGTTATAGAAACGCTCGGGTGCAACCTAATCGCCCGCACTATACCGTAGCTCGACCCCAAAAAAGACGCAGTCCTCACGCCACCATACAGCAGGTGCGTCGCACGACCTGGGACAACAAAACGCACTATTGACTCCGGTCCCGCAAAAAGCCACCGACGTAGGGGAGGTCTAGAAAGAAATATCGTTCGCCGTCACCAAACGCACAACCAACCTTCCGCAAACTGCCACGAGAGACGACATTTAGCAGTCAACCGGCGAACAACAAAAGACGCGCACAAAAGGACTCCGGAAGAGAGGAACACACACGACGAATTTTCGAGGAGCACCTGTCTCCGCGGTGCCCGCCCCCAGCAAACAATCTTTTTCGGAAAGGATCGGGAGGGGAAACCGCGCCAACAACAAGGCGGTACGATTTCCAAAACAGCCCTCCGTTGTTCTCTCTCGTACCATTTATTTCTTTCGCTCTTTCCCTCTGTACATTTTGAAAAACTCTTCCCTGTCTCTCCGAAAATCTTTGTGCAACCCCACCCCCTCCAACTTCCCCTTACCTCCCCCTCCCCCGTCCCAAACCCCGGCCGGAACAAAGCAGCTCCTCTCAGAGCTCCTCGTTTAGTTTTACGCAGTTCCCAAGGTTTTTACCCGGGGCAGAGCATGACCGACCTCAAAGGAATAGCGGTTCCTCCTCACTATCTCTTCCTCTCTATTTCCCTTTCTCTCTCCCTCTTCTCTTTCCCACTCCCCTTTTCACATATCTGTGACTTCAAAGCCGGGGACGAGTGATGCCATAGGGGCTATACCGCCATCCCGGCGGCGGTGGCGGCTCCCAAAACAGCTCTTTGCGGACCTCCATCTCGAGCGCTTCCAAAGAACTCAACGATCCGTGACACCGACACACAGCGATGCGGGATGGAAGAGGAGGAGGAGGGATCGGGGATGTCCGGCGCATGCGCAGTGTTCGTTGCACCCCCCCCCTTAATATCTCTCTATATCTCTTGGTTCTCCTCTACCTCGCCTCCCATCTCCCGTCCTTTCGAACACGCCGCAGAGCGCAGAGTCAACTCTCTCCAATGTGTGCGGAATCCAGGCACGGTATCAGACCGTTCGCCCGTATTCGCTCGCGAGCAGATGCGGGAAGTACGCTTTGCACATGCGATAGAACATATAGACGCTCAAACATTTCGGCATGTGTGTGTGGGCGCAGAAACTGTTCCGAAATGGAAAGGAGAGCACTCCCGCGCGCAATATCATCGGTCGTCGAGCGCCTACGAGTTCGAGGAGGACGTGCTTGTGTTAAGACTGGAGCGGCGGTTGCCTCTCTCAGAAATACTCGTTTGTTTTGTATCTCTTTAGTAGAACTAACCGAGTTTGCATACCACCTTTCCTCTCCTGTTTTAGACCTTCCTTGTTTACGTGTTTTCTGAAACTCTAACTGACTTTAATATCTTCCTTCCCTTTCGATGGTTCGTTTACTAATATCTTCTTTACATATTCATAGTTCGATCATCGAACAATGAACATTATAGAGTTCTACAGGGCAAGAAACACAAAGTATGTGTCATTTCGGTTTTTGTATTCGTATGGTTGTGCAAAATCATCTGCTCTTGTGTGAAAAGAAAAAAAAAAGAAGCTGAGGAAACGTTTTAATTATGTTCAATTGCAAAACAACAAATATGTACTGCTGGAAGATAAGAAAGACTTTCCGCTTGATATATGCGGACAAAATGAGCGCACTTGACTGATCTTGAAACAGCCCATTCACGATGGAATTGACAGGTTTTTAAAGCTTAAGAAAGCAGGTTGAAATCTTGAAAAATTGGGTCGAAAAATATCTAGACATCTGAACACTCACGCTTATGTAAACCCTAGAAGAGAAACATGCAAACATGAAAGTACAGAGGGTGTCACACAGGCTCGCACACATTGTCATAGGCGTGCATCTTTATTTATTTGTTTATTTATTTCTACAGCTCCCCGAAGGGCATTACAAATGGGGAGTCCAACTACCAAAAAAAATTATTTTCAACACACCATAGGTTATCAAGACGCATAAGTACACAAAGTAATAAACAAACTCACATATGTATATAAAAATACATTAAAAAGACACAACCCTAATCGTGCATAGAAGGGAACACAAATGCGTTAAAAATATAATCGCACTCAAATCTACTGTTCAGAGAAAATGCTGGAGTTGCAACAAAAACGAATCTGGAGTTTGCAAGGCAACAATCTCGCTTGGCAAGCTGTTCCATTCTTTTATCGTTCGTGGGAAGAAACAGTTACGAAGCAAATCAGATTTGGACGTGTATTACCGAAATTTTTGGTCATGATCTACTCTGCGCGATACATAAAATGGCTTAAACAGGTAATGTGACCTTTCAATTCTAGATAAACTATAAAAAATACTGTGATCTATAAAAATACTGTAAACCCAGCTCGTTTATAAATGCATGAACTGGTTATCCAGGATAGCTATGCCCTTTACAGGTTGTCACAAAACAAATTTACAAGGTTTTTTACAGCAAAAATTTAACTAGACATCGCCGAACCCTCATTATCCGCTCAAAGGTAGCGCTAGAGGTCACAACCAGATGCCAAAGTTTCAACCCGAACGGACAACTTATTCAAAAGTTATACGTGATTTTCTGAAAATTTCAATGGGAAAATGGCGCCCATTTTTGCCTGTTTTTGATTTCTGGTGCCATAGAGCCCCATGTATTCTGAAACTCCGTCGGCCGCCATTTTTCTATTGAACTTTTCAGAAATTCACTTATACTTTTGAATAAGGTATCGGATCGGCCTGAAACTTTGCTATCTGGTTGTGACCTCTAGAGCTATATTCGGGCGGAGAATGAACGTTCGGCGATGCCTAGTTACTTTCTGTAATAAAAAAAAAACTGTGTAAAATTTTTTGTGGCACTTTGTATATATATATATATATATATATATATATATATATATATATATATATATATATATATATATATATATATATAATATGGCAATGAAGTCGCACTTCAAGACGTTGTTGGAGTTTTAAAGCATTTAGTGTGTCGACCTTCGGCCTGAGAGAGGTCTGCTTCAAGACTGGCGGCCAAAATTGGTTACAGAGTTGTTTTCCGTTTCCACACTTGGGTCACGCCACGTGTCAGATCACGTGTAAAAATGCCTCAGTACAAAACACTGCTATATATATATATATATATATATATATATATATATATATATATATATATATATATATATATATATATATATATATATAATCTTAATTAGATTGCATTGGATTGGGGCGACGTAAACTTTTGTTACAGGCGATCACAGTGTAAAAAAACGTATCTAGGCAAAAAAAAAGTAAAGAGTGGCATATACGGTCTATAAATCACGTTTCCTACGCCGGACTTCATAAATCCACCAAAACTTCCTCGACATTTTACAGATTAACACGCAGTTAAAATCACCGTGTAAAACAACAGAGCGTGTGCTGGAGGCGAAGTGCTTCTATATACTTCATTTTTAAACCTGTCCTTAAAGACTATGGCCTGTCCTGACCTTTTTTTTTTTCTTTTTATAGACCTATATTAGAATCCGAAATCTTATCGCAGCCAATGCTAATGATTCGATGGACCAAACAGAGCAACCCCAAAAGTGTCTCGTCGTGGCACTCGTCGTCTTTGCGCGGCTGCCACCCCCTAAACTGAGGCGGAGCTGCAAGTCCGTCTGCTTCTTTTGTAGGAGTTGTGGTGACGTCAGAACGACGCCGAGCTCTGATTGGCTCCGATTAGAAGGATAGTGGGTAGACCTCGAAGCAAGCTGACTTGAGGTCTACCCACTGTCCTTCGATCAGAGCCAATCAGGGCTCGTCGTAGTTCTGACGTCACCGAAACGCCTGCGCAAGAAGCAGACTTGTTGTCCGCATTACGCACAGTAAATACGGCGTGATCCTTCGTTTTTTTTTTTTCTGCGTGCTTAGTTTGGCATGCGAGAGCAAAGCAACAAAGACGGCAAGACCCGCGACGATGCCATTTTGCCGAATCTTGATTGGCTATATCGGGTCGTAGCCTCTGCTCCTGTTAGGCATTCAACTTGAGATGGATATCAGTAGGAGACCCGTTTAGAATGCAGTAGTCCGCAGCAAACTTTCTACCTTCGTCAGCGATGATATCGCTCTCTACTTCGTTTCGCAATTAAGTCTAGACGCGGCCGACGCTGGGACCAAACGGAAAGCGTCAAAGAGCGCGCCATGACGGTGTCAGTCGTGTTTCTGTGGGTAATCTACCGTCGTTGCACCAATAATGAACAGAAAAAGACATTTCATTTCGACTTGCGCTTTTGACACTGCTAGATCGGTCTCATTACCCCTCGTAGTAACCTCGGCTGCGTCTGGACTTGAGCGAAAACGAAGTGTATAGACCTTTCCAAAACAATTGCCTCTGCGAGCCGCCATCTTTGTCTTCTGTGGGTTGTGGAACGCCTCTTGACCGTGCTCTATTGTGCGGTATATCAGACTCTGCGCGTGCCTTCACGGCTCAGTGACTCAGCATGTTCCGCCCGGGTGATGAGCGCTGGAAGGTCTATATAGAGCCAAAACTTTGAGTGCATTCTTAAGCTGTCACCCACGCTATGGTCTCTAACGTGACCTATTTTCACCAGAACTGAACCGATCAACTTGTCACGCTCTTCGCACTACATCTCCCCACTTCTTTTTTCTTTTTCGCGTTCGTCCTATTGATGCTGTTGTTTCTGAAGTATGACGACGACGTCAGTAAAAGCATTCGCCTGCAGCCAACCCCCGCAATAAAAGATAATCAAGCACCCCTGGCGGGGGTGGTGCGTGAACCGCTCCTTCCCGATTTAATCTCGGCACCCACCCCGCACTCTTTTTCTTCCCCGCTCCCTTTCACTTGACGAGGAGAAGGCGAGGACCTTAGGCTCCGTTTCACCCCACCATGGACCAAAGCGGACGGTACGCGCCGTCCCAGCCTATCTAGCGCTGTGAAAGTACCACGTTGTGAGTACATCCAACCAGTGTTGTTGCCCGTTGCCGAAAATAAACGAGGAAATAGCGTTACCCTTTAGTTTGTCAGATATTGGGGGTTTCTGAGATTCGTTACCGTCCTCCCAGCGTAACAGAAATCTCGTTACCGTTACTTCCAACAAACCTAGCGAACGGTACTCTTGCGTTACTTTCCATTTCCACAATATTTGTCAGCGATAAGCGGTGGTTACGAGACTTTCACAACAATTAGACTTTCAGAGGGGGATTTAATTGGTTTATTATACTTTTTCCAAGTAAATTCGTAAGGTACATAGTTTTCTAAATCGTATTGGACAAATGATGCCCCGGAAAGTAAGTATAATATTTCCCCTTTTCGACGAAGAGTACAGAACGTCAATTATTTTGGTTCTTAAGCTAAAAAAAAATGTTAATCAAAATTAACGAGTAACGAAGTTTGATAGACAATACCGCGAATAATGAGACAATACCTTACTCAGTAATTTAGAAAAATAACCAATACGTTACTGCGTCGCTGAAAAACCTAACGCGTTACGTGCAACGTTGTTACTTGTAATACATTGCTTCGAATAGTGCTCCAAACGCGCGTTGCTGCGCCCCTGTCAAAAGTCACGTGGCGTTTACGCGGCATTGGATTGGCTTTCGTTGGCTCGTAGCGTCTTCTGCGATCCGTCGTAGGGTGGAACGGAGTAGAGTCGAGCGAGGAAGCCAAGCCCAGTCATTTGTCTTCGTTCGGCGTCGGCAATCTAGTCACGTTGCCGTACAGGGATTTGGAGAGAGGGAGGGGTGGCGTCGGCGGCCGGACTTGCTTAAACACTGGTGTTGGTCCACACCCCCTTTGTCAGCTTATAAATTAAAACGCGTTTTTCTCTTGCGGAGGGAGGAATACTGAGGTCGGGATGGGTTCGAGCCGAGAATGCGGGACTACGTGATAGTGGTTCGGAAGCGAATACAGCGTATCGCGAGCGTTCGACACCAATTATGTGCTTGGACGTTTACGTCAGTTTAAACTTAGTGTCGTTTGATAACTTAGTTCTTAACTCCGTTTATGCTAATCGAGTTATTGATGGTGATTTTTTTGGAGAGGAGGTTGTCAAACCTTTTTTTATTTAAATAAAAAAGTACAACTAGGGGATTGGTTAACTTTGAAGACCTTGAAAACCAGAGACAGAGGAACAGAAAGGGGGACGACTACACACAGGTCACAAAACCTGTGTGTGTGTCGTCTCCTTTTTTTTTTTTTTGTTAAAGGCCGACGTACAATTTCGGTTTTCTGCACGGAAGATAATCTTATTAGCGCTCCCTTCTCCTAAGCTGCGAGGGCAACCAAGTTGGGGCAAGGTAAAAAGGGGAGAGAATATAGGGAAGTGGAAGGCGTGCAAAAGTGCAAACCGCGAAGTGTACGACGGCCTTTAAGAAACTGAAAACAGTTCAAAGACGGATGGAGGACGAGAAGAACAGAAACATGGCGCTTACTGACAATTTTACTTGTTTTCCCATGCCCACACGTTCTGATGTCTGGCAATGTGCGAGTGTTCCGATGTTTCTAGTTCATCCATGTTGCTTTCTGGAAACATTGAAACTAACCCTGGCCCTCGTATCGACTCAGCTGCACAGTCTGATTCCAGTGCTCCGCCCGAGCATTCGCTGGAGGAAGTGATGCCTCTGCTGCCAAGCTTAAATACCCGCTCACAAAAATTCGAAAAAGGTCAGTCTGGTTTGACTAAACCTGTCAACGAGATGAAACTAAATCAAAGATCAGTCGAAAGCCAAGTTGCTGACATCGGCACTTGACTGTCAACACTGGAATCGAGAAGAACTGTTCTTGATAATCTTTCACGAAGAGTTCGTAGTCATGCCGCAAACGGCCCAAAATGATTCAGGAGGAAAACATTGCACTGTGTGCGCGTCTCACAGATTTCGCGATAGGTCGCGCCTTGACAATTTTGTTTTTCGTGGCGTTTCTGATCCACCGCTCGAGTCCTGGGCCCCATCGGAGAAAAAAGTAAACTATTAATTTTCTGCTTGTGCTAACTTTCAACTTTCTTCTGATAACATTGCGCGAGCGCATTGCTTACGAGTCTTCCGTATCAACAAATGGCGACCCGTTATCGTTAATGTTTCGTTCTTTAAAGTAAGAGAGAAAGTTTTGCCGTTAAGTGATCGCTTAAAGTCATCCAGTATGTTAATCTGCGAGGACTTTTCTTTTCAAACACTGATCACCTGGAAAAAATTAATCAAATTTGGTAAAGCGCAATCGTCAGTGTTTCAGTTGGCGATACAACAAGCTTTTCGTAAACAAAAAAAATCTTACATGTATATCACTATGTCGAATAGCGTTAATAAAACAACGCTGACTAATATCACACTTGTTTCTTTGAATGAACACTGCTCATCTGCGTCTGTATCTGGTACAACCGTTCATTCGACATAGGAAATAAGGAGGGTCAGTGGCCTAGGAAGTGTGTGCAATAAGCTGTCAGTTCTTTTTACTAACGTTCGTAGCGTGATGAGTAAACGGGATGAACCCCTTTTCATCATTGATTAATGTGATGCTGACATTGTACTTTTAACTGGAACGTGGTTATCAGCGAAAGTTCGCGATCAACGAAATTTTTATGGTTCCAAACGTTTCAATGTGTACCGATGAGAGAACGTTAAAAAATGGTGATAATGTACTTATTGCTAATGCCGAAACGCTTTCTACGTTTATCGTTCATGTATCTTGTGACCTTAAAATAGTTTGGGTGTGCGTGGTGGTAGGCTTAAAGGGGGCATTATTGGTGTCTGCTACCGTCCCCCTTAGTCTAACCCTACTTTTGTAAGCAAGGTGCATGACGTTATTAACCTTGGAGTAACACATTTTCCCGATTCCCCAATGTTTCTTTTCAAAGATTTCAATTTACCCAACATCACGTGAATAAATTAGACCCCAGCGTTGAGCTAATCTTCGTTGTAATGCAATATATTTATTGAATTTAAGAAACGAGGAGTGTGTTGGTGCGGGTCAAGATTGAAGAAATAATAAACATGAAGAACGAAGACGACATAACCACCTCCTTCATTGATGTGGTTGAGTCGTCTTCGTCCTACATGTTTATTCTTTCTTCAATCATGATTTTTCGGACATGTGTTCTTACTTCAACTTTCGCTACCTAGTTGATGAACCAACTAGAACTACAGCAAGAGGTTCAAATATAATTGAACTAACAGTAACCACTTACCTTGATCTTGTCTCACCGATTTCTTATTTGTTGGGTCTTAGCCACCACTCAGTTTTGCATCTATATTTCAACATTAAAACACCCAAAACCCCCAAAACAATTTAAATATTATTAGATATTACTCTAATGCCAATTTTTGCGCAATTAATGAAGAACTTTGCAGTTTCATGGGTACGTTTATTAAAAAAGTGTTTTATGAGCGCACTGTTCAATTTAACTGTAATTGGTTTAAAGATACCATACTAGGCTTTTCGATACTCACATTCCTTGTCGCGTCATTAAATCTAATGTAAAGTCACCCTAGTATGACGTAACGCTAAAAGGATAAGCAAATAAAAAGAAGCGTTTGTTCCATGCGGCTAAAGGATCGTCATGCGGAAGTCGTCGGGATCCTTCCTAACTTGCCGCCGAATGCTACAACAATGCTGCTGGTGAGGATAAACTTATTTTTTTACTCAAATATTACCGTCATTGTTGTTGTAAAACCCCCGAGCAGTTTTGGAATGCTGTAACTAGGAAAGAGAGTAATGCTGCTTCACTAGGGGACGAGGATGGGCGAAGTGGTGCCTAGCATGATGTTTGCGCAAGCGTGTTGAACAACACATTTTCCAAGGCATTTTCTGCTGTGAAAACCATCCACTGTCATACTTTCAGGCACCAAACTTTCTTCCAATGTTTTCAATACTATTTATTTCGTTTGCATAATCAATCTAATTGATTTCGTAAAACCGCCCTCGTCCGCCTGTATTGATAAAATCGATTCTAAATTCCTGAAAAGAACTAACATGTACTCATCTTGGCCAAACTATTTCTAAAATATTTAAAAAAATCATGTGCTCCTAATGCCTGAAAATTGCGGAAGGTGGTTCCTCTGCTAAAGGGAAGAATTAAACATTCACCTAATAACTTACGTCCAATTTCCCTAACAAGCGTACTATGCAAATTTTAAAACGTTATTCACTTTCATCTTGCCAACTTCCTCGACTCAAACGCCTTTTTATAGAACATGTCAACATGGCTTCCGTAAAAAATTTTCCTGTGAAAGAAAACTCTTGTTTTCACTAACAATCCGCATATCCTTCTTGACCATGGGTAGCAGGAGAACTGATTATTCCTCGATCTTTCGAAAGCGTTCGATAAATTCAGTTATAAGTTATAGCTGTTCAAACTGAGTGAGCTTAATATTGACCTAAATGGTACTGAAATGACTGGATAGAACATTCCTTGCTACGTCGCTCGCAATTTGTAACTGCAGTGTCTAGTTCCTCATTAACCCCCGTTAACTCTGGTGTTCTACAGGGTTCAGTTTTCAGTCCATTGCTTTACCTCATTTATAGTAACCATATGCCAGCCTGCATTTAATCCTCTGCCTGTTCAGCTGCAGACGACTGCGTTATTTACCGTGATATGTCGACGGACAACGACATAAGCTTTTTGCAGTCTGCACTCTGACATCAATAACTAACTGGTGTCGTTCATGGCTGATGGAACAAAATATTACTAACTGTAAATCAAGGCGTCTGTCTCGTCGCGATGCTATTTGTGCTGCTTACTACCTAAATAACATGTGTGTGGAGACCGTGTGTTGTTACAAATACCTTGGTGCTCATATAGCACCCAACCTTTTGTGTAACATTAAAATAGAGAACGCAGTAACAATGACTAACCGCATGCTTGGTTTTCTGAGGGGAAATTTTAGTCCTGTGCCCTCGTCCCTTAAACATCTTCTTTACAAGTCACTGGTAAGATCGAAGCTTGGGCATGCAGTTTCCATCGGGGACCACTGCGGGAAGCACATCACTTCGTCCTTAGAATCAGTTCAAAACAAATCGGCACGTTTGATACTTCCTAACTACCATCGTACTGCTAGTATGATTTCTATGAAACTTTCATTATCACTACCGAATCTTGCTTTGAGTACATATTGTTCCTCGTTTATCTCTATTTTACAAAATATATCATCATTCTTCCCTGTGTCATTGCCTACTAACACACCCCTTATATATTTCCAGTCATTTAGATCACCAAAACAAGGTTGGCGTTCTTTCATGTCCAATTTCCCCTACAAAAGTATCATGCAAATTTTAAAACATTATTCACTTTCATTTTCCCAACTTCCTCGACTCAAACGCTTTGTTTTTAAACCTATCAACATGGCTTCCGCAAAAAAGTTTCTTGTGAAAGAAAACTCTCGTTTTAACTAAAAATCCGCATATCCTTTTTGACCATGGAGCAGGAGAACTAATATTCCTCGATCTTTCGAAAGCGTTTGATAAATTTAGTTATAAGTAATAGCTGTTCAAGCTCAGTAAGCTTAATATTGACCTAAATGTACTGAAATGACTGGATAGAATGATTCCTTGCTACATCGCTCGCAATTCGTAACTGGCAGTGTCTAGTTCCTCATAAACCCCCGTTAACTCTGGTGTTCTACAGGGTTCAGTTTTCAGCCCATTGGTTTACCTCATTTATAGTAACCATATGCCAGCCTGTATTCAATCCCCTCCCTGTTCACTGCAGACGACTCTGCGTATTTACGGTGATATGTTGACGGACAACGAAATAAGCTTTTTGCAGTCTGACCTCATATCAATAACTAGCTAGTGTCCTTCATGGCTGATGGAACAAAATATTACTAACTGTAAATCAATGCGTCCTGTCTCTGTCGTGATGCTATTTGTGCTGCTTACTACCTAAATAACATGTGTGTGGGAGACCGTGTGTTGCTACAGATATCTCGGTGCTCAAATAGCACCCAACCTGCTGCGTAACATTAAAATAGAGAACGCAGTAACAATGCTAACCGAATGCTTGGTTTTCTGAGGGAAATTTTCAGACCTGTGCCCTCGTCCCTTTAAACATCTTCTTTACAAGTCAGAGGTAAGATCGAAGTTTGGGTAGGCAGTTTCCATCGGGGACCACTGAAAGCACATGACGCACATCACTTCGTCCTTAGAATCAGTTCAAAACAAATCGGCAGTACGTTTGATACTTTCTAACTACCACCGTACTGCTAGTGCGATTTCTATGAAACTCTCGTCACTCACTACCGACTCTTGCTTTGAGTAGACATTGTTCCCGTTTATCTTTGTTTAATACAAAGTATATCATCATTATTCTTGGTGTCATTGCCTACTACACACCCCTTATGTATTTCCAGTCATATAGGTCACCAATGCATGGTTGGCGTTCTTTCATGTAACACAAATGCTTTTTTTACTCTTTCATCCCTGGCACATATGCAAACTGGAGCTGGCTTCCCACCCCGGATTGCAAACCATCCATGACAAAACTACTTTAAAAAATGCTCTTCTATCTTTTTGTTTTGTTTCAGCCGAGATTGTACTTTTAAGTGTTTTTTATCTATTATGTTTCCTGCTTTTGTTTACCACTCCCCTCTGTTGTGTATAATGACCTTGATGACAAGTAAGAAAGAAAGAAAGAAAGAAAGAAAAAAGAAAGAAAGTGATTTATATTAGAAATTAAAACCAAAGTGCGTCATGAAAACCAAGATATTCGCCTCGAGATCGAACAGTGTCACCACCGTGCGGCCGAAATTGGAAACATAGCGAAAGCGGGGATACCGCCGTGCGTCGTGTGCTATGGGTGCACGTTCAGAAACATAAATTTGGTCGACTCAAGCCCTTTTCCGGCTGAGTTGTACCCTCCTTAATAAATGTTTAACGCTTTTGTTGTTGTTTCGTCCTACTAAAGGTTGTGTTCTATCGTTTCCACACGCGTGGAAATTCAGCAAAGCGATAAATACTAAGTCAGATGCTTCCATAATCTTAGTTTGTAGAACCTTCGGTCCTACACATTTTTGTTATCTTGGTCAATCCATGGCTTTCATAAAACGTTGAATCTTGATTGGCGGTGGAGGTTCACCAACATATTTACCCGACTGATCGCCATCAGATTACTAGGCTAATCAATCAATAAATCTGTAATTTGATTATTCTCCAGCCATATATGCATGAAATACGTTAAAATTACACATTTCTTTTTACCATTCTTACTATGTCATAAATGGCATATTGCATTCCTATTTTAAACTTCGCGCTGTGGCGTCCAGAGAAATGTGAACACAAGGAAGCCTTTTTAAGTGAAGTAATTTTTAAGTTATGTTTTACACAGTATAATCACCCTCGATGACAATCACAAGCATGCAGAAGTGGTTTACCGTGCAAGCGTGTGTCCCAAAAGAAAGAAATAGTTCATAAATATTGAAGAAGGCATTCTTTTATTTCTTTCTTGACTTTCTCCCGCAAAAGATTCCGATTAAACGGGAAAACGAAATATCGCAATGAAAGCATCACTTGAACAATTGGAAGGTAAATCGTTGAACCGCCCAGTCCCGATCTGCGTTAGGTGAGGGCGGAGGGTGATTAGAGAGTCTGGAGAGAGTCGCTATCTCTCATCAGTAAAATATTAGTTTAGCCATACATTTATAATTATTAGCCTTCTTGACATCCGCGGCCCTCACTGAAAAAATTTAAGAGGATGGACCCACACTACCGAGAGAAGCATCATATAACACGCACGCAGCTCCGTTGCTCGGTTACACTCGTTTATTCCACTCGCAGGCAGATATCTTAAAATAGTTTGTTTCACTTGTTTCAGATGTCCTGCCAACGAACAGTTTGCAGATCGTAACAGTTCGCAGAGCGTAACTCTCTCCTCATCGCAACGTAGTAGAATTGTTCCGACTCTGAACAACTTACTCGCACCACGGCACACTAAAGGGAAACATTGGCTGCAGAGGAACTCAATAGCACGGTTATTTTCAATACATCACTAACTTCTCTTCATGCGAAATATTTATATTACTGCAAAAACTAAAAGCTGCAAACAAAATTCATAGAACCGGTGATTTTATAGCCCACAGTACCAGTATTACGTTATCTGGGTTGGAATTCATTCAAATAGTATACTTTCACCCGTCGCCGGAAATGTATTTTCAAGGAAGCGGGGAAACATAACTGATGAAACCTTCGAGAGTGAGCTACTGCTCACGACAACTAAAAGGAAACAATATACCATGAAACAAAAACAGTTGTGTATTTGGTCGTCAAAAGTAACGTGAAAAGTAACTCGTTACTTTTGAGGTAACTCACGCGTTCCTTTGAGAATCGGTAACGAGTAACGTATTTAGTTACTTTTTGAGCGAGTAACGAGTAACGGTATTTAGTTACTTTTTTGGGTAACGTGTACATGTCTGGCCACGCACCCTCGCCCCTAGGCTCACTTCCAGGCGGCGCAGCTTGTACCGTGAGCCACGCGCTCCTCTGTTCGCATTTCATTTTCCCCCGATAGTACGAACATATAAGGAATGATAAATCGCACTCAAGCGTTCAGAAGCACGCGAAAAAGTTGCTCTCTTGTACGTTGAGTCGAACAATGTTACCTGGTTCTCATTTACACCGAGTATTAACTGGCGACCATAGCTGTAAGTTTGTGAATGCGAGCTGCTGTGCTGACCGCCGACTTCCACGGTAATTTTGCAATGTGCATTCCACACCGTCAAGATTGCCGGTCTTAGCATCCTATTAATGTGAGCTCGTTCTCAGCATTCGTAAAGCTCCTTCATGTTCAACAGTGGCGCAAGGTTCGCCGATGCACGAGGCACGTGCAACGTGCAGTCCTTGGGAAGATCATGGCGTGCACAGCGCAGCACTGAGCTAGATTTCAGACGCCATGAATTTCCCAGAAGTGGCACGCGGACGTGCTTCGAGCATTTCACAAGAATTGTTTGCGCCACTTTTCCCAGGATAGAGGCTTTGCTTCACTTAAAGCAGCGCCCTCATATATGGCGTCCGGTAAATACTCCTGTAGTTAATTCTTCTTAGGCTACGTCAAGTGGGATGTTAGGCAGAACTTGTCACGAAACGATTTTTATGAATTTGAATGTTGGGTAACACACGCTGTAATGTAACAACAAAGGCTGGATCACACAGCCCCGTTTTCTTACCTTACGTTACGTTACGAATGCTTACGTCTGTTTACGCCAGTCACCGTGGTATCTATGTGGTTCATATTAGGGACTATTAGCAAACCGTTACTGTGTTCCGCGTACAGCTCTACTGGACCCTTCGCTTCATAAGCGTGCGCCCCGCGGTCACGGTAACCGCGGGTCGCGCGCTTAAAAGCATGCTTCAAAGGCTCCACTAGTGCGGTAAGCGGAACACGGTAACGGTTTGCTAAAAGTCCCTCTTAAGCGTAACAAACAGTTCAAGAAGATAGCCTGGCACGCGACATTCGAGACACGAATCTTTCTGTGACTTATACGTAACGTAAGTAAAAAGTCAGAAAACATAAGAAAACGATGCTGTATGAACTGTCACTGTATCATGGAATAGTAGTGCCAAGCGCCCCGTATGGTCTCTATGTTTGGTTCATGGAATGAGAAGTTTCTGCTTGAACTCTCCATTCTTGGTGAGCCTGATCTAAATTCCCTGGTGACGGGTAGCTTTAAAGATACCTTTCTTGAATACCGATATTTTGTTATCCACACACCGGCAAAACAACCCCACACAAATTGCACCTCCAAGACGGTGCTTGGCGGCATTGAAAAAAAAATGTTTTCTGTCTTTAAATACGCACGGACAACAAAACCATTCTAAGATATCTGTAGAGATACGCCTGATTGATAAGTGGATTGCATGCACAGCGCCAGACACGCTTATATTGGCGAGGAACGCCTTTAGTACGATGATGCTCCATAGCGATATTAGTGCGACTGGTTCAGACCGACCCTTTCCAAGGTTCGAAGATTTGAATTAACCAAAATGGCATTTGCGTTGGCAATTGAGACCGCCAATCACCTTCCATGGTTTGGTAGTTTTATGTTATGTATCAGTTTGTGTCCGGCTAGGAGGCAGGGAAGGCAATGGCGCTACTTTCCGAGGATCCACTGACTTTACTGTAAACCAAACATACCACTGATAATTGTTTTTTTAAATTCGTTTGAATATTTTTTAATTGAAGTGGGATGTAGTGTATCGTATGGAATGGTGCCTGGCATAGCATTATTATGGCTCACGAATACCGGATTCAGACAGCCCCAGACTACAGAACCAATAAACTACAACACATAATGTGATTATCCCATATGCCCTATATGGAATATATATAAAAACAAATTCGCATGTTGATTTCGCTGAGTATTACACTTCGATGTCGTCCCATTTGGCGAACACGCATGCATCAATCTCGTTGGCGTCAAATCTGCTTTGTCGTTTCTTGTAATCGACGCACCGAAAGAGACGGCAAGAAGTCGCGACCGTCGGCACGAAACAGCTGCCACATTACTGTGCAGCCGACGGCGCCAGAGACCAAATGCAGCACCGAATCTGAGGCAAAAACAGTTTCGGCGAAGGATACATGCGTGGAATACAATTAATCATTCGCGACGGGTTTGCTCATCATCGATCAGAAAAAGAGGATTACAAATAAATGCTCGGAGCATTTTCAAGAGGAGAAATATTGAAAGACAGCGGAAGGAACATCGACAGCAACAAGAAAGGAAAAGTGTGGAAGAGAAAGAAAAAAGATTGGGCGTGGTGAGGCTGCACTGGCGTTCAACAAGAGAAGGGGTGGGGCTGAAGCGAGGGAGATATAAATGAATGCGGGAGGAGACACGCAAAATAAGGCAAATCTGACATTAGATGATTACGCTGCGTGACCTTGGTCTGCCAAAGTATGCTGACATTGTTATACTCTGGCAATGACAAATGTAGTCAATCCAGTACGGGCGCAAACCTGGATACTTTAACGTGCATAACGCAGTAGTGATACACGGCCGCACGCCGGTACGATGCTAATCCTGATCAAAATGGGCAGGGGTGAGGATTGAACCCAGGATCCCCGGGTTCTGCAGCTGAATTTCAGGAACACAGACGAACAAAGCCAAAGAAGATAACAAATAGTATAAGAAAGGTAGAGAAACAGAGAGAGAGAAGAGAGAGAGTAGTGAGCAAAAACATATCTGGGACCGAATGAAAAATAACTGAAATCGTATTCGACTTTTGTTGGCAACATTGACAGCAGTGAAACCACGGGAATATATTCGGCAGACAATCGACGAGGCTTTCTCCCAGCTTGAGCAGAGGGGGACAGTGGATAGCACTGACAGCTGCAGTGTAGAGGAGGAGCAGAATTGTTACACAATTCTGCTCCTCCTCGGTACAGCGGGTGACGTTCATTTATTATGGAACGTTTCCAAACCCAGATTAACAACTCTTTTTGAAATTTTTGTTCCATCTAGAGTTCTTTCGTCCAAGCGACGTCGTGACAAACCATGGTTTAATTCTGAGCTGCGCAGGCTTACAAATAAAAATAAACGTGCACTGAAACAATACCGCATACGCAATGACTCCGCATCATATAATAAACTAATAGAGGTAAAATCTCTAAACGAGCAATAACTTCGTCTCGAGCAAATTATTTCACGACACTGAATGCCAAGTTCAAACAGGACCCTAAGGAGTTCTGGAAGTTCATTAGGTCTAATCGCAAGGATACTGTAGGTGTTCCATCTTTGCTCGTCAATGGTAACCTTGTCTCTGAGGAGAACTTAAAGGCTATCACCTTCAATCATTACTTTAGGTCCGTATTTCCGGACGTCACTACGTGTCACTACACTTACTCGGATGTTGCTGCTAATCTTATGGTACGCATGCCCGAAATTAAATTTCATGTGCAAGGTATTTTTCAATTGCTAACCAAAATAAAACACGGTTCAGAGACTGGTCCCGATGATATTCCAAACACTATTTTAAAGTCTTGCGCTGATATTATCTCTTGTTACTTGGTCATTATATTTACTGTATCCTTAAACTCTGGTTCTTTACCACTTGTCTGGAAGTCTGCAAATGTTGTCCCGATCCACAAGTCTGGTCCCAAGAATCTGGTTGAGAATTGTAGGCCTATCTCTCTCACTAGCGAATCCTGTAAAACAATGCAGCACATAATTTACAGCAATCTCATGAATCACCTAGCACTTATTAATTTTTTTACTCCGGCTCAGCATGGTTTCCGCTACGGGTCATCTTGCACCACGCAGTTAACGGAATTCTATCATGATTTAGCACTATCATTCGATAAAAGTAAGCAGGTCGACTGCATCTTTTTGGATTAAAAAGAAAAGCTTTCGATATGGTTCCTTATGCTCTCCTCATGTTTAAACTTCAGAAGCTTAATATTGATCCTAACGTTATTTGTTGGATAGGTGATTACTTGAATTCCAGGAAACAGTCCGTGGTAATTAATGGAATCCAGTCCCCGTACGTAAATGTTACTTCTGGTGTCCCTCAGGGATCGGTGCTAGGACCGCTCTTGTTTTTAATTTTTATTAACGATATAGTTGAAAACGTTTCCTCTAACATAAGTTATACGCCGATGACTGTGTTTTATTTAGAGACGTCGCTTGCAATACTGACATGTTTGCATGTTTGCTCTCCAAAGCGACTTAGATAAGATTGAGGCTTGGTGTTTTAAATGGAGCATGTTTTTAAATCTATCGAAATGTATTCACATCAGATTTACTGGAAAACTCTTTTTTTTTGCCTCATCATACTCTATTGGTGGGTCGCCGGTTAAACTTTTAACTGAGGCTAAATATCTAGGAGTTATTTTTTCATCAGCTCTAACTTGGAACAAACATGTTGACTACATCACTGCAAAGGCTAGTCGGTCACTAGGTTTCATTAAACGTAATTTTAGGGTGGCTTCATCATCGCTAAAAGAAACCTTGTATTTTTCACATGTACGATCTATTCTTGATTATACGTGTACACTCTGGGACCCCTATAGGCTAAATTTGGAAGATCAGATTGAAAAACAATTCAGAATCGCGCTGCCAGGTTTGTTACGGGAAATTATGATTTCAGAGTAAGTGTTATTGAACTTAAGTCGTCTCTGGGTTGGAGGCCTGTGAGTCAGAGACGTCAATGCCTCCGTTTGAAACTTTTATTTAACATTTTTCACGAAAATACTTGTATCTCTATATCAACATATCTCCTACAGCCTGCTTACATGTCTCTCAGAAAAGATAATTCAAAGGAAATTTGTCTATATAAATGTAGAACTGATGTTTTTAAATGTTATTTTCTTCCACGGTCATTTGATGTCGGGAATAAATTACCTAATGAGGTTGTAGAAATTTCAATGCCAGAGCTGTTTTTTTTGACGAAGTTAAGTTGTATGTTTAAATCTCATATCCATGTGTCTCTAAAATTTGAATCTGTTGTGTTTTTTTCTTTTTGTATACGACGTTTCATATTTCTTATAGTTATTTGATCATGTATACTGTTTTTTGTGTGCCTCCCCCCTTTACTGTAATGCATTTTTAGGCGTCGTAGATATTCAAATGAATAAATAAATAAATAAATGCAGACGATCACAAGATAATGGGGTAAGGCAAAAGTAAGGTTCCTGCAGGTACAACGAAAGGTCCAGACGACATACCTATGGCACTCTTCAAGACACTGGGAAAACAAGCAAATTGAAATTACGGCCTGTGATTAATCGAATATTTATTGGAGGAGAGGTACCCAATGATTGCAAACTAAGTAAATGAGACTAATATATGAATACAAATGTAACAAAGAAAAATTAAAGCATATCGCCCAATAACGGTAACTTCAGTTATACACAGATCAGCTATGCAGATAGTAAAGCGGAGAATGGAGGAATGGGCCGGAGATATGCAAATACTGGGTGAGCTTCGAAACGGATTCCGAAGGGATATAAGACTAAAAGATAACTCATTCGTCGCCACACAATGTATTAAAATAGCCATGAAGAACCAAACTCTTTTATGGTTACTTTTTTTTTTGGATATCAAGGGAGCGTACGATAATGTGAGCCAGGAAAAACTCTGGGGTCAGCGGAAGGAGTATAACACAGATGCAAATTTGGTTAGGTTTCTTCAGCAGGTGTACACATACAATAATGTAATTATAACATGTGAAGCATAAAGTACACAATTCGCAGCAATAAAAGAGGGCTCAGGCAGGGCTTTCCACTGTCAACTCTGCTCTTCATGATATGCCCCCAGTGAAATGTAAAAGAAATTACAGCAGAGCAACTTAGGTTTTGATGTGAGTTATATGGAAGGAGGGTGAAATGGTAATGCAGGTAATACCAGGACTGATGTATGCGGACGACATAGTACTTGATGGCAGATAACCAGGATACGTTACAGGAACTGTCTGGAATATGTGGAGAGGAAGGGGACACCTTGGGAATGAGTTTTAGTAGTGACAAATCTGGAGTAATTGTATTTAATGACGAAAAGAGGGAACCCCTCAGGATACAAGACATTGTAATAGACCATGTAGGAAAATACAAATATCTGGGAGTATGGCTCAATGAGGGAAGGAAGTATCTAGAGGAACATGAGAAGAATATAATTAGAAAGGGGAAGAGCAATTCATCTATTATGAAGCTCAAGGCACTATGGAACTATAATAGATATGAAGTGGTCAGAGGTATATGGAAAGGAGTGATGTTACCAGGACTGTCTTTTGGCAATAGGGTACTGTGCATAAAATCAGAGGTTCAATCAGGATTAGAAATTCGACAAAGAAGCGTAGGCAGATTGGAACTGGGAGCACATGGAAAGACACCAAATGAGAGAGTACAAGGGGGACATCGGCTGGTCGTCTTTTGAGAGCGGAGAGGCAATTAGTAAGTTGAAATTTGAACAAAGGTTGACCGAAATGGATGATGCGCGGTGGGCACGGAATGTATTCAAGTATTTATTCATAAAAAATTTAAACACAAAATGGCCAAACCGAACTCGAAAGCTTACATTTAAATACCTACACACTAGTGATGGGGCTGAGCAGACTACTTCAGTGGAAAAGGGAGTGAAAGAGGCAGAAAGAAAAATGTGGGAGGTAAGAATGCAGAAAAAATCAGCTCTAACAATGTACAGAATTCAAACGCACGACATAAAAAAATGTGTATGACAACTCACTGGGAAGTTATCTATGAGGACGAGGGCGTAAAGGGCTAAATGTCAGGAGACAGGCACATTATGTGCTGCCTGCTATAATGAGAGCGAGACACCAGAGCCAACATTACCATGTAAGCCAACACTGGCAACTCCCGCGGATCGCGGGCGAAAAGTGATTGCAGCGCCCCTGGCGAGCTCGGAGTCTCCGCTAGCAGACGAATTCTCCACAACGCATTGGTTTTGCCTATCTCCATGCGAGATAACCAATGAAAAAAAATTGTCACGGGTATTCGCTGCTCTCAATGTTAAAAAGAAGGTTCCACTTCATCAGTCAAGGACATTTTCTTCGCGAGGGAAACATATTACAGCTTGTTTCGTGCAATTTTGAGGCTCTCCGAAGAAAACATTCTGTCAGAACTCAGGTCTGCCAGGTACGACACGAATGTTCTTTCGCCCTGTTTCTTTGAAAAGGGCAGGGTAAAAAATTATTTAGAGCATTGCTCCGTTTCAACTTTACTGGGCATTTCAATCAGTTTTTTCGTTGCTGCAATTTCAATTTCTCATGAATGTATTGCTTAAAACCGTTTCGTCGAATAGGCGAGCTGGCTATATCCTGACCGTCTCCGGATGAAGAAGCAAAAGGCAAGTTCGAACCACGTACCTTACTGCGATGTCAGTATGCTCTTAAAAAAGACAACTGTGCACATGCGAATCTGACGCTATTACTGAAACTAATAAAAGCGGAGTTGCAAAAAAAGAACACCCGATGGACGATCATGCACAGTCTCCTGCCATTTTTCAAAGTCTACTTTATTTTTATGTTTGAGGCGACGCTACGCCGCCGCGGTCTTTATCCTCCTGCGTTTATGTTTTTTGTTTGCTTTTTTTCTTTCTTGTGCTTACTTGACGTTCAAACCATCGCGTATTTTGCTTTGCTTTGTTTGGCTTAATTTTTACGTACTTTCCTTCGCTTCGTCGCTTACTACGACCGGTTCGTCTGCTACGCTATGCCCGGACATTTGGAGGGCCGTCTGCAACTTTGTTGTTGTTGTTGTTGTTGTTTTCTACTGTCGTCTGTGATAATCTCCTATGTTCGCCTTTGATTGAGTTTCTGATCCGAAATCTTCATATGTACCTTTTAATCCATAATAAATATATTAAGAAGCGTAAGCTCGTTATACATTTCTGTTCGGATTTTATTTGAGTACGCGGTCACGTCTGCTATGAGTCATCGTTGGTTGATCAACCGGCCGCCTTCTGGCATACACCAGCGCATACTTGGAGATGGCAGGCATGCCATGTGCCTGCTCATCTCGACTGCAAAAACAAGTTTTTCTGATGTGGTGGAAAATCCTTCTGCCGCTTCCCGAAGACCGTACAAACGTGAGTAATTAAGTCACTTCAAATTAAACTGGAAGAGCTAGCTATCCAAGTCTGGCTTCAAAATCGCCACTGACGCCTCAACAGACGAATATTTCCCATAAGAAAAGTTCAGCTGAAAACGCACTTGAGGCCGCTGATCGACACTCAAAACAAAGGCACGGTGTGCAAGGATTGCCTGGACATGTACTGCCAACAGTACTGGATTGTACTTTTGAACTGCTGCGCCCAGCGAGCAAACAAACAACCTGCCAAAGTCACTGAGAAAAGAAAAGGGAACGCAAAAATGGTCACACACTGCTAGCACGTAGCAGATTGCAGCTCTTTTGTTCTTAGTTCCTACCTACGTCGCGAAAGCTAAATGAACAAACGTGTAACGTGCAGCTAAAAAAAAAGTGGAGCTCTTTTTTTTAATAGTTTCGTCGTGTTGATTTTGCTTTGTTTGTTGTAGACTCAACACCGAGGGCGAGCACCACCTGCTAATTTTCAACGCTCCTACCGACGCCCCGTGCGATCGTCGTCGTTGAAGGAGGTCTTTGCTGGGTGATTTGATCTTTGTATCGTCTGCTAACTTCTTCGTTGCAATTGCCGTTGTTCGCGACTGTTCTCCATCTCTTTTTATTATCGTCTGGGATGGGGACGCGATCTTTTTTGCAAAGTTCGGAAAGTGTTTGCACGCTCATTTTTTTCGTTACTTTTTGTTTTTGTAATGCTGCAGAGGCTGGTGCGCTTGCTCTGGTAATTTTAACATATTGTTTGCGCACGTGTTAATAATCACCTATTCAGGTAAGAAATTGTGACAACGCACTTTGTAGCGGATAAACAGTAACTTCTTACGGCATAGTTCGAGTAGCGAAACGCCTTTTTCCGCTTCCCAGATGCGCTTCAAACGCGCGTGATCCCCTGAGTGGCGTTTGAGACCTCTAAATAAACTGCTCTATCTTCGTTTATACGCGCGTTTTTATTTGTTTGTCGTTGCAGTTGCGATCATTGGATTCCGCTTTGCAGACGGGCTGACCGTAATGAATTGTTTCAGCTGATGGGGTGAAGAAACGGGGCTCGCAAAGCTCGAGGACGTCGCGGAGCCTATACTTTTCCATTGCGTCGCCTGCTTCCGTAGACTCCGAGTCCGCTAGAGGCGCCACTGTCACGTTCGCCGCCGCTCCCATAGGTTTTCGGAGGAGTTTCCAGTATTGGCGAAGCTATATCGTATTTGCTAGAGCACTTGGTCTTAAAGTGCACAGGGCTTCGTCCTGCCCTTCCTGAGAGGGTAACAGATTTGGCCGAAGCCCTGGATTTTGTTGGCGACGATGGAAGGGCGGAAGCAAAAAGGATTTCAGACACAAAGAGGCGATTAAAAGATTGGTGAAATTATCTAGGATAATTTGAATGATGCACAAGTAACTAGCAGAGCTGGCGATATGCGGGGCAGAGGGAAATTGGTACTTCCTTCCACGCGGCTCCGGCCCACAGTCCCCAAGTCCCCCAGTGGTTCCGATGCTGGGGTAACGCCAATAAGGTTTGACCAGAACAAATTTGGCGACTCCCTCGCCGGGAGGAAGGAGAGGGGGGAGGGTGTTCTTTTAGGTTTTTTGCCCGATTCTTTTAAGGTCATTCTGGTGATATCCCACACTGCCTGGTGATAGTTAGGAGGAAATAAAGTGCTTAGACAGGCAGAGGAATCATATGATTGTCTTCTTTTAGAATTAGGCTAAATGGCGCAAGTTACCTCCCGTTAGAAAGGGTGTAGCCATTAACATCCATCCATCCATCCACCAATCTACACCGAGACTCATAAAAGGCTTCCGTCTGACATAGCTCCTTCCGAATCCTTTTGCTCTCCTCATTGCTACAAAAGTTTCTGGGCACAGCCGCACCGACCCTCCCTCCAACCCCTGCACACACAGACACATCCGGACGCTCGAACGAGCCAGCCGACAAGAACGCTCGCTTTGGCGGCGGCGCTGCGCAGTTTCTCGTTAGTGGCACTGATTAATTAAGCGCTTCTATTCGTTATGTTCGTTCGTTCCCGCACTGGCGTGTTTTCCTTCCACCGTCTTCTTCCCCCTCTCTGGCCTTCGAAATCCCTGCCTCTCCTCTTCCCTCTCCTTAACCCCTCCATTTCTCCCCTCTGTTTCTGTTATCCCGTCTCCCGCTCCTTCCGATTCCCTTTGTTTGCCGTCCGTACGCAATTATTCCCCGAGAAAACGCCGAGTGCGCGCACAATGTGGGACTTTTCGTCGAGCCCACGGCAAACCGACCCGTCGACATGAGCGTCGTATAAACGGGCCTCGCTATAGCAAGAACCGCCGCCTTTGGGGAGACCACAGCAACGCGGGGGAAAATTAGTCCCTTCTTTACTTATTTGTTCAAGTACCTTCAGGGCCATCGGTATTATAAACTGGAGTAAGGGCAACAAAAGTTAACGATAATGAAATGACTCGTAACTTTTCCTCACAGTGTTCAAGTGACAGCGATAGCTCTTATTACTTTTATACGACGACCATGTGTTCCCAAATGCGTCTTTCGCGCATCGCGACGCAGGGGAGGAGCGTGTTGATCAAAATGAAACACAGAAGACGCGTAGGAATCGCACTATTATGAGGCGTCCAAGCTCGAGCCGTTATTGGTTCAGGTCAGGTGGAAACAAACACACAAGGTGCGCAAAGAGCAGACAAACTTGCAGGCCGTATAGTCACTGTCCACTGCACGAATGCGGGGCGTAACCCATGCGGAGCGCTAGCTCGTCCGCTTATTTTGTTGTGGGGACGTCAGAAAGGCGCGGAGCGCCGATTGGCTCTGATCGAAGGATAGTGGGTAGACGTCAAAGCAAGCTGACTCGATGGGGTCTACCCTCTATCCGTCCAATCAGAGCCAATCAGAGCTCGGCATCTTTGTGACGTTACCACAACCCCTGCAAAAGAAGCAGACGAACTGTAACAGGATACCTTGCTGGGCTGGTTGGTTGAACGACATAATGAGAAACAGCGCAAAGGGACAGGACACTCAGTAGACAGCGTATGTCCTGTGTCCTTCTTCTACTGTGTGTCCTGTCCCTTTTGCGCTGTTTCTTATTAAGCAGACAAACCTGCGCTCCGCATTACGATCGCGCTTCTTGCTTTGTGATTAGTTCTTTGGTGTCAAGATCTGCTGATCCCGCAATCTGAATGGCTGAGGGAGCTGGTTAGAAGGTCGGCGACTCGCCACGTCTTATGTTTCTTGAGCTGCGTAGCAGGTAATGTTAGGTTAATCAACTATTTATTTACTCGATTACACACAGCGCAGCCTTGTGGTCACTGACCTATGCAGGAAAAGAACACGCTGCACATATCGGATAAGGTCCTTGCCTGAAACTAAACTGAGACAAATAGCTTTCTGCTATATCCCTCTATTTAACGCTTTAATAGCGGGGTATTTCTCCTACAACCTTAAGGGCAGGCGTCGGCCTCTGCGGTGCTATTGTGTACTAGAACTGGGAGGTGTGCCTACCGCATCGGCATCTCCATAAAAGCTGGATGTCGGCTGTGTGCCCATATTCAGCCGCAGGGGACTGAAGTGGCGCTACCAGCCACAGCGGGGCCAGGAGGCCGGTCAGGCGGCGGTTAGGGAGACAGGCTTGTGACTATTTCTTCATATTTTCTGTTGTATGTGAAGCAATACTATGATGTGTGGCTCATCGCTGTGCCGAAGAGACAAGGGACTCACAAAAATGTCAACTAGTCCGAAGAAACAGACAAAACACAAGAATCAAAGGAACAATAATTTTGTATTTATTGTATTTATTTATTGTTTGTATTTTGAAACAGACAAACCGGTTGTCAAAGAAAAAACATCGAGTACGGAGGCGAGCTGGTGGAAGTTGATCATGATGAAGAATACCCGAGACTGTGGCAAAGCTGGGAAACTTGGTGGAAGAAAAAAGACAGGGGAAAAGAACGTTTTGTTTTTTGTTTTTCCTTTTTTTCGGGTGTGCAACGTGGGTTACTAGTATTCCGTGTTTTGGAGTTTATTTTTCTTCAAATTCGGAGGGTGCATTTCGGAGTTTATCTTTCGCGAATATTGGGAGTTCATATTTGTATGATTCCTAATCCTCCGAAATTCGAAGTTTAATTGCACAGCGTTCGTATTAAGAATAAATAAATAAATAACACCCGGGTTTAAATGTGTGCTAGGTAAAACATTAAAACGCGCTTGCATCAATTAATATATCTCCAGCTGAATTGGGCGTCGGTGCCATTGTCATTGATAATAATAATATCCCACGACAAAAGTTGCAACTTAAAGGGACACTCAAGTGGTTTTTGAGTTCGTGTTTTGATGATGACAGCTGAATTTAGACGCCCCAAGTATCCCTAAAAACTAAATAGTATAGTCATACGGTGATCATTTCTTTAATAAAAATGTAATTGAAGGCCGCCAAACCTCGGATCCATCCGAAAACGAAACTACTCTCATTGGTCCTCGCACGCTTATCAAAAGGATCTCGGGCCAATGGCGTTGGACGACGTTCCGTCGCGCAGTGATCCCGAGGTAGCTGCATCGGCCGAACCTCTTTGTCATTCGAGCTTCGATCATGGCGGCGTTCTTTACGCTCGAGGACCTGACGCCGTTGGAGGTTGAAAGTCTTCGGCGGACAGCCGACCTGGGGATGATTTCCTATGACGCCACTCCGACGTGCGATGTGGACGATAGCAGCGCTTCGGAGTCATGTTCGGGTTCCGAGGACGACGAAACGCAGACCTTTCGGGCGTTCTTCGATTTGCGGTTGGGGCAAGTCGTATACCAAACCAACGTTTGACATCGCAGCGTTACCTCTGGTACGTGATGTCAAACGATGTCGCCACGTTGACTTTCGCCTCGGGAGGACGGGGGAGGCTGGTTCAGACATGTGCAACGAGCGCGTACCTACGACTGCGTCCGTTGCAACCGGAGCGACCGGAACGACCGCTCTGCGCCGCGCGTACACACCTGCAACCACTACAAGCGCAGCGGGTCGCCGTCAGCTGTTTCAGCGGCCCCTCCAAAAGAGGACGCACTGCTACTCAATGCCGTAACAAAATAGAGACAGACAGTTTTCTATAGCCTCAAAGCTTTATTATTGATTTTTCTTGATAGGCTTGCAGGGTACAGTGGATGAAAAAAAGAAAATAAAAAGATGCAGTACGCCGTCTTTGACGATCACGACTCTAATACACGACATTGCAATAGTACAAGTATCGCCACACGCATTTTATACGATTATAAAAGACAATGTAATCTTAGCAGCGATATAGCAACGTAGAAATATGATTTCGTGATCAGATAGACGTTTCGAGCGTTCAGGATTGCTAACACTAATCACTTTTCTCCGGTGATGAAAACGCGTGAAACTTCGCGTCCTTTATACGGTACGCGCCAGTAATACCTTGATCTGAACACACGCATGAAATGCGCCAAATAAGAAACCCGGGCGATGTTTGAGGACACAAATGCTTAGAGAGCACCACTGTAGTCGAAGTAAACGAACACGACGGCACGGGCGTTTCTGCTGTCTTGAGAGTGCCGCCACGACATCGCCGCACGAGTAGGTGGATCTTCCCTTCTAGTACATGCTGGGTTATCATAGCGACACACGACGAAAATTCACAGTCAAGGATAACGCTTTTACGCGGAACGATGAGCTTTCACCACGCCGTCCACGTCGACGATCACCACCGACGCCATGTGCGCGCAGATACGTGCGCTTCCGCGCATCCCGGGGGAACGGGAAATTCACCCCCGCGGAGGAAGGCAAGGAGAAAACGTAGTTCCTTGTTTGTGAAACGATAATTGCAGTATCGCGTATTCTAAACTAGAACTATTTTACGTCTTGTGAAATTATCATGCACAACATATTTAAATAAACTGAAAATTGTTTCTTTAGCGAAACTTTACAAAGGCCGCCAAAATTTTCAAACATACGATAATTTCATTGGTCCTCGCAAGTACAGGAAAGAGTCCGCACGTATTTTATTCCTCTGTGATTAATAGGCGGTTCTGCCTTCTAAACCTGAAGATACTCATTCATTGACACTTCCTTAACGCCATCGCACCAACAAGTAGCTTCTCCAAAAACCGCTTGAGTGTCCCTTTAAGTGTTGCTTCGATAAACCACGACACCTTAAACTCAATAAACTCCTGAAGGTTTCACATACATGGTTGAGCGTGTTGGCTTCTAATTTACGATAACGAAAGGGAGACCTGGGAGACAAACAGACAACAAACCTGTCTGTCTGTTTGTCTTCCATAGCCCTCTTTCGTTATCGTAAATCCTGGAGGTAGTCGCCGAAAGACTCGTATTTATCACATCCTATTCCATTGACCTACCCCACGGCCGCGCGAGGTGGAGTGGTAAAGGATATAATAGAGAAATTTTAACTGCCCTTCTTCCCTATTTTATGCAATTTCTATGGACACCGTTTCAAAAACACATCTTCTTCTTCTAAGGTCTAAAGAGTATGTCCCAAAGTGGAAATCAAAACTGTGGCTTTTGTCACGACCCGAAAGTACAATGACTTGTTGTCCTGAATGCACATTGACGAGATAAGCAGAGAGACCTCAATTGACAATGGTTCGAAATCGGAAAGGTAACTTTGGGGTCATTTTGCCAGCACCATTGACCATAAGCGCTGATCAAGCTTAACTGTAAAAAACCCACTTTCTCTTATTCCTTTTTTGGGGTAGCGGAAGAGGGGGCGGGGAGGATTATTGGAGTTTCTCGAATAAATCCGAAATGACCAAACTTTTACCGGCGAGTGTTTATCGGAATTGTCTGATATCTGAAAACACGGAACCCTAGTTACAACATATGCAAAAAGAAACACTTGGTGTTTCAGATACCGAGCGACGCCTCTCTGTTTGCGGAGTGGTATCGTCAAATTCTAATTAAAAAAATTATACTGCGTCACGGGATTGAATTTTTTTTTCTGAAGGAAAACAAAACAAAACTGGCGCAGAGAAAAAAAAAAAAGAAGTCTAAGATGGATGTGTAAGAAAAAGAAAGATATCCAAAAATGAAGTGTGACTTTTGTCACATATCAGGGAAAACAACTGTCTCCAAGTTGGATTGCTCTTCAATAAAGACAGCCGTTGAAGTTGCTCCGTTTACCTTGCCAGTCCTGGTGTTTATATTCATATGAAGCATGCTCGCTGGATAAATTCAATTCGGACATTTAATGGTCAATAAGCTTTGGCTGAGAATACAGAAGGGGAGAAAACGCTCGGTTTCATTATTCCACGCCACACACAAAATATGTATTTACACGAGAACAAAATGCACAGCTTCCGAAAAAATAATTAAAAGAGCTTTGACACTAAATTGGAGCGGAAAGCACGGCATACCATATCATACTCAAACTTTTCTTTCTTAAAGGTGAACAAGGCTCTCTGAATTAAAAAAAAAGAGTCAAAATTATTGACTTTTTTTTTAAATTACAATTTTGAAACATTTACTACCCAGAGTATATTCCTAGAATCTGATTGCTCAATTAAATCTCTTGCTATTCTAAATAGAGCAGGTTTCAATTCTCAATCAGCTGGACTTAAAGTGTAAAATAAACTTCAAAAGTTATTTTCTCAGCTTTGATTTTTTTTCAAGTACCCTGGCTTTACGGATATTTTGACAATGTTTTTATGAATGAATTCTAGAAAAGTTTGTATTATTGCTTTCTGCAGTAACTGAACTGCATCCCAAAGCTTTACTTTTAGCCTGCTCACTAGATAAAAAGTAATTTGTTACAACTTAAGGTAACAATAATGCAATTTGTTTCCTTTTCAACATTTTGATTTATTTATAATAAACAAACCCTTTGTGAATATTCTTTTTAGCTTTAGACAGTATGGTCGGCTCTTTTAAATCAGCATATTTAGATAGAAACAAAACTTTTTAGTAAGAAATAACCCTAACGACACGTAAGGGATGACCCAACGAGGATCATAAATATTGTGGTATATTTTGTTTGAGGAAAGATCCTTAGAACTTAACGCAGTTTCAAAACCAGCTTGAAGAGATACATCCATGCACAGTATTTGAGTAAGATAACATATTAAATGAGGAAAAAGTGTTAAGAACCATCGTCCCCCTTTAATACTGGTATGTAATGTGAGATAGACATCTATTCGACTGTAACAGCAAAAAAAAATTAAAGCGAGACTGAGTGCTTTAAGCGGCATTTTTGCTTTGAATATAAACGTATGCCGCCGGCACAAATCACTATTTTTTACAGGTTTGTAAGATAGAATGGAACTTATTCTTCCTCACAACCGAGCATGCAATAACAAGCTAAGAATCCGACCATTTTCACGCCGAATAAAGTACATCTGCTACGACCGCCAGACCTCTGCCACCCGTCGGATGACCGCGCTCTGCCTCACAGCGCCCTCTCCGGCGTGCATGCACATCGCGACACACTCACGGCCGCCGGCGGCACACCTCCCCATTCTTGTGCACCCTAGCGGTGATGCCGGGCGCGCGGCCTCACCTGCCATCTCTCGGTCCAGGATTGAACTTCCCTGGTTGGATGTGGTCACGTGTTCTGGTGACATCGTCTCGAGTCGGAGACAGGCGCCGGCCCGGCGACACCACCGGGCGCGTGCGGGCGCGCGGGCGCACTTCCCATCTGTCGGCGCAGGTGTGAACTACTCTGGTTGCATGTGATCACCTGATTTGTTGACGTTGCGTGGAATAAGAGAGTCCAGCCCAAATAAATTGGTCGAACAAAAACAAGATCGAACGTACAGTTGCTGTCGTGGCTATCAGAGCCGTATATGTAGAGAGTTTGGTCAATGGGAGGCGCGGGCAGAGCCAGGGCGTGCGGCAGACTCGGAAAGAGGGCTTGGCATGCTCTCTTGACCAACCAGAAGCCGAAAAGAATCTCCTAGCGGTGGTAGCGAGAAACAGTTCTGATCAAAGGTCTATGTTCGTAAATGGTTTTAATAAGCGCGTAAGAGTGAAGTGTAGTAACTCTTTGTGGTTGAAAATAGGGTGCACGTGTTGTTTTGATCATGATCATGCAGAAAGATGTAAGAAACGAATGCGCCACTCAACTCTGTTTTGCTCGGACAGAGTGTGACCGCTCGGACGGCAGATTCCCGGCCCTCGGCGCTTAGCGTAAGAATTATGTCGATCGTTCTGCTAGTCGCACTCTTCCACCATCATTTTGGATGAGCGTGATTGAAACATCACGTGTACCATATTTTCAGTCATCGAGAGTTACTCCAATGCAGTTATCAGGTTTGTTTCTTGCGACCACCACCAGGGTATTATTTCCGGCTTCTGGTTGGTCACATTCAAATTTCTGAAGACGCCCTGGAACACGCCCAGACCGCTTTCGGCCAATGGCGCCTCCTCATTTGTCTCCTATACTTCCCAACGAATGGCCAAACTCTCTACATATACGGCTCTGGTGGCTATGGTAGGTTTTTTTTTCTTTTTTTGCGTGTTTCTATCCGCTATCCAAGACTCGTGCCTCGTGTCTAATCCATTTTTTTTGTATGCTTAACAATATTGAGGGTGCGTAGGTCTCTAAAAGGTCAGGATGTTTTTCGACTAGCACAAAGCCGTCGCTAATGCAGCTGCGATGTCTCTATACCAACTATCTCATTAAACAAAAACTAAAAAGGCAGTTATACACTTTGAGTATGACCGCTCAGTTATCCCATTTTGAAACAAATTATCATTACCAATAGACACGATGGAAGCCGGAAGGAAGGTGTTTCTATTTTACATGTTTTAGGGACGACTGACTGGAATTAGTGTTGCATTTCGGAATACCCACTTTGAGCTTCTGATGAATGCGTGGCTGAATATAGAACGGTTGCTGAAAATAAGCTTTCATTCAAGTATGGCAGATCTGCCAAGTTTGTCAGATCTTGAGAAAAGGCCATACACAAGCAGCTTTCCGGCGGAAGGGCAGATTAGCCAGGGATACGTTGACTGCCATGAGGTTACGCTTGCGGTTTAGGATCGCATCTTTTTGGCATATTGGATTTTACATTGAAGAACATTGGAGAAAAACAGGGGCTAAATAGGTTGGACGATACAATGTACTTGACCTCGCATAAGCGCCTCGTATTTGAGATCAGGAACAAAAGCAAAAATTGTGTAAGCAAAGGGTTCGTGGTCCCATCAGAAACGTTACAAGAATATGTCGGTGTTTACTCAAAAATGATTAGGCACATCTAGATAGGTTCGACTACATGTTACTATTTTTTCAATAAACTTCAGTGTGAGCACTTTATATACCATTCCATTTAGCGCTCTCAGGACGGCGCCATTTTGTTCCACCGCAGCGCCCTTTCCGCAGATCCAGGAAGTTCAGCAGGTTCGGCGGGGTAACACGAGAGAGAGGGCGCGCGTTCGACTCCGCTATACTCCGTTTCACCTTACGTTGGACCCCGAGCCGAAGCTACAGACCGCCAGAACCAATCAAGCGCATGTTTAGAGGTTACGTCAGCTTGCTCCTCAAGCGCGTGTCAGTGCGCGGGTTGCAATGGCGCCGGCAGGAAGGATTAGGCGGGCTCACTGGGGATGGACCGATCGCATCTGCTGTTTTCGATTAGCATACCTGACTTTGTGTAATGTTCTTCGCTTATTACGGAACGCTGGAGCATTCTGGAGTTCTGAGATTGACGCGCGACAGTTTCGTCGCCTCTCTGTGTGTGGGATAGGCTTGGACGGATAGCTTTACCCGTCGAGCAGAAGCAGGGTCCGCAGACGCCTTTCGCTTTACTTGTGGCACACAGAACCCCATACAAGTTTTAAGTCACTCAACAATTCAGGTAAGCGTTAACAATCGAACCTTGACTTTAACCGAAACGCTCTTGCTTGCTTGGAAGTTCGCCGCATACTCGTGCTCGCATGCAGAACGCGCAGGCCAGGGTTTTATAAATCGGTAAATAAAAGTGAAAGAGCAAGCAAAGAAAGTATTTTAATTCGTCGTTTTTGCTGAAAAACCGTACGTGCGTTTATCAAGAACTCCTAACGTGACTGCGACGACGAAGGGGGAACGTTCATCAACAGCTCTTGGAGAGCAAGTGACGAACCACGCAGTGCACGCACGGCGGTATGGAAGCTATTTTGTTTATTTTTTACAATTCCGCAAAAGCCATGCGGCATCGACGAATAAATCTCCGCTTCATGGCGCAACCTGACATGTTGTCGATGGATGTTTTCTTTTCCATTCACTACGATGGCCTTAGCCTACCAGCTCGTCCGTCGTGATCCCGGTGAACACAGCCTTGTGAATCCACGAACGTTTCCGAGACGGCACCAACGTGCGAAGGCCCCTTGAGCTTCGAACTGTGCGAATTCGCACCTAGCGATGTTGGCCCCAATTATTGTAGTAAACGTTCAGCTCAACTGGCGCGCCTCTTTTCCAAACGAGGTTTTAGCGAATGTTTTCTGGAAGCGAGCTTGCAATGGAAGTACCGGTGCCTTTGACGGAGACACGCTTGACGATGCCTCAGCCATTACGCAAGCAACAGCAATTTGTCAGGTGACATCTTGAGCATGGGCAAAAGTATTTGTAAAGTTGAAATGATTGCTTCCAATAAACATTTATCAGAGTTTTACAGATGTACAATAACTTCTAATAAAAGAAAAACTTCTCTTTGGAAGAAACATTTTTTTTAAAGATCACATCACGAAATGGAAAGCAAACCTGAACCAAACGCATGAAGAAACGAACACAACGGCAGCGTTGCCAACCTAAAGTTTAATTTCTCCGAACATGCTACCTAATTATGTATTAAATATCACGTTTGAAAGCTCTTCTTGAATACAAAAGTTGTTTTTGTGTTGATGGTACACGACACAAAAATATTAAACTAAGACTAAAGTATATCCACGCTTCGTACTGCCCAAGGTCTTTGACGCACTACTTCGCGATGCGTAGGAACAACTTGTCTGGGTCGCGTCACAGCCCCCAGCCTTCCGCTGCGGTCCTACGTAAGGTGAAACGGAGTGTAGCAGACGACAGACCGGGAAGTTGCCGTTCTCCATCTTTGGGCTGTACCGGCGGGCTATACCGAACATCGAACTCTCGCTCGTGGCTGCCGTTGTCAAGTGTTTCGCGTTCTTAGAATATTCATGGCTACTCCAAAATCAGCCCATAGCGCTCTGTTGTTTTATTTCAGCAAATGATCAACTAGCGTATCTTTGTTCCGTTACTTCAATAGCAGTGGAGTCAGACGGTAGTACTACCCTCAACCGCTGCGTCTATTGCGTCAGAAGAGCACGTTTTTATTTATCATTCCAGACTTCTACTCATTGTCGCTAAAGGCCTACACCAGTACGAACCTTTTATAGTAAAAAAGCTACAGCAACCGGATTTACTTTTCGCCGGAGAGACCGGCCACTCTGACACACCTTTCCCATTTATTTTTTTTTTTGCACGCAGGCAACAGCGCAATTGGACCCGGTTAGTCTTTTTATCGAGCACAGCATTACACGATAACTTGCATATGAAAATCTGCGATTTTAAACCGAGTTTGAACGTCAGCCGGATGTTAGGTACAGCCCACTCGGCGGAGCAGACGACGCGCTGGGTGGAGAGGGGAGGGCATTTTTTCGCTCTCCGCTGTTCCTAGTGGAACGGTCTATACGCGCATCGTTGATGAACCAAATGGCCCAAGGAACCACTTTGACGTTGGAATTGTTATTTTGATAACGATTCTGTTTTTAATGCGTGTTCTTCATTCGGTACCCTCTCGCTTTAGGAGCATCGAAGAGGAATAAGCAGACTGGAGGAGATATGTGAAAAATTAACTACGTTTGGCCACAACGATACTCGGTGACAAGTTAAGAACCCAGTAAATGCTCTTCCCACAGTACGCGCTCGTTGTCTTTCGGCGGAGTTTGGCTGCGCATGCATTAAAGTGCCCATGAAAGACGGAAAGCTTGCGCTCGAGGCTGATCATCTAAGCTTTCAAATTATCATCAACTATAGACACTTCCACTGTTTACAAAAATCATAGTCCAGCCAGCCATAGCCTCCTTTATACTCACAAAGCCTGGCAGTTCGACGGCGGAGCCATAGAGTGCCCGGTCGCAGATTTGGAGCGCGAGGATCTGGTAGCACAGAGCATCAAAGATCCATTTCTAGGGGAACTTGGACGTCAGCGCACAGCTTTTGCAGTGGCGAAGACCCGAAACACACTTGTTCGCTCGGGAGAAGTGTGTTTCGGCGTCCTCGACCGACAGCGTGTTTCGGCGTCTCGCCGCAGCGGGGCGCCAGTCACGTGGCTCTCCTCTCATCCGTTGTCTGCCGCTCCACCTTTTCCATTTCGGCGGCCGCTCCTCGTGGCGATCTGCCAGGCTTTGTCAGTATATAGGAGGCTATGAGCCAGCGCTCGCTCGCGATTGCGGCAAATTACAACTCCCACGATGCATGGCGGCAGCAATGGCGTAATGAAATTGGCGGTGAGATCGGTATTTAGAGGGCGCGACAATGATTGGGTATCACAGAAAGAAGGAGGAGGACTAGGCACGTGTGATTGGTCTGATCTTATTTTGATGCATAACGGACGCCCTCATGTAGACGCAGCAGAAACAACACGCACAGTTTCTGTCCCTTTCGCGCGTAGTATCTTGCACATTATCGCACGAATGAGGCTCCAGCCAGGACGCGCGAATCAGTTGGGGCTACCCTGTGCGTTGCGTTGACTCGTGAACGAAGGAGAGGATTTTCGACTAAGTCTAATGACTGATATTGCTTCAGTAAAACGTAATATGTTTATAACTCAACTAGTATGTGAAAATTGCTGAAGAATCGCTTCTGCAGTAGGTATAAAAATGTATATCCCCTCCTCCTTAGGAATCCGGCGGCGTGTCAGCTGGTGCTGAAGCCACTTGGCTATCGACACTGGCAGCTGTAGGAACGCACGGCGAGGCCTATTGTTTTCACGCGTCCTGCTTCGCGACTCGTTCCTCGGCGTTGTTATTGGATACTACCGCAATCGCTATCGGTATATACCGATAGTAGGGCATTTGAACTCACCACGCCATGCGTTTGCCAGTCGGCGTCAGTGACTATCAAATGTTAACAAGTTTCGTGAAGACTCCGCTTTTAGGCTATAGTTTCCAAGTAGTCAGGCATCGAAAGCAATAGATTGCCCACCGTGGATAGAAAATGCTTTGTTTTGACGCCGGTCTGGCAACAGTGAGCACGTCTTAGCAAGGCTTGACTGTCAGACGTCGCACGCACGGCAGCAACACGATAGCGGCTCCGATAGGCCATACTTGGAAACGTCTATAGTATGCGCTGAAAATCCACAGAAGCTTCTCAGCCGGGCTCAAGCACGGACGCTCATGTTATATATTGCCTCTCGCCTGGTTGCTAAGTTGCCCCCACGCGATGCAACCCGAATCTTGAAACTTTACGGGTGCTGCCTTCCCAGACAACCTTGTGAGTCGATAGCCCCCTTTACCATATAGCCTCCAGAAAACCGTGCCCGGCTGGACCCGGAGTTTTGTTATCGCTTCTGTTTGGGTTCGTCCTGTTCAGTTGCCACGGAGAAATTTTGCCGTCTTCGGCGTCTTCTGCTGACACCCGCAACAACCCAACAAAGCGAGCCAAGGAGTAACTTCACGACGCGCAAAAAGAAGCGGGGGAGAGGCACTTAGGTCCGCTTCCGACGTGTACAGAGACAGACCGACAAAACCACCGACAGAGGCGCGTCATAAATGCGGTCGACAACGACGAAAGGCACGCGCGCCGCCGTCTGAGAGAACAGAAAAGAAAGCGATGACCAAGCAAAACGAACGGTACAAAGCCCGCCTCCCCCATCTCTGAGTGCTCGTTCGCAGGCAGCTCAGTCATCTTGAAAAGAGTCGTCGGACATATACGAAAGGCGGCGAAGGGGCCAAGAAGACGCGCCTATTTATCCCATCCCCTATCCATCGTGTTTGCAACGCGTCCGCATCACGCCGATGAAGCCGTTTGATGGCTGTATGCCCCTGCTGTCTCTTTCTTTTTCTATCTTTTGGTTTTCCCCGTATTTTTCTACCCTCCTTCTCTGTCCGACCGGTCCGTTGCGAGCCGTGCAACGCTGGCGCGCGCCTATACATTCGTTGGGAGAAGGTGGACGCTCCTGTTTGCTTTGCTCCCACGCACTTTCTCTCTCTTATATATATATCCTGCCGGCACTGCATATATATATATATATATATAGTACAGGCCAAAATATTATACTTTTGAGAGCCTTTTTTTTTCTCGCTCTCTCTCCTTTTTGCTGCAGACATCCGCGATATCTGGGTCTGTGTAGTTGCTGCTGTCCCGCGGCGAATGGGTTTCCATTGCTGGCTGCGTCCCGGTTTTATTGCCTTCCGAGATGGAAAGGCGTTGCGGCTGCTGTCTCGAAGGAAGGAGGAACTTTGTTCGTAGCATTTTTTTATTATTATTTTTATAGATCCAACGTCCGGTGCGGGCGGCCGATCCTTCGCTCCTGAACCGTAGGCCTAGTTTTTTATACATAAATTTTTTCAGAAGCCTGGATGTTTGAGAAGGGTAAACGCTGGACGATTGGTAAAGCTTCGCTGGCTACGTGCGTATCCAAGCTCGTTCCTCTTTTTTTTTTTTTTTACAACGATCTATCGGCTGGCCGAAAGGCTCGTGTGAAGAAACGTAGACCGATAAAGAAAAGAGGTAGCCTGCATCTGCCCGAAGATAACGGCCGCTCATCTGGGTATATACGGGCGATACTTCACAGAGAAAAAATGAGTCGAATCTGCCTGATCATTTTTCAGGGTTTATTAACGTGCGCGGTTACGGGGCTGCCTGAAACAATTGCCAGAAATATTCTTTCATGAGACTGTGTGAGTAGAAGAGTGACCAAGGCTGCTATTGCATGCATAAACTCATAAAACTTTTCGCACAAAAAGCAAACAAAAACAACAACATGGTGTTTGCTTCAAATATAATGACGAAATTGTCTGCGGGCACGTCTCAGGTCTGTACTAAGAGTGTTTGCTTTATACATACGAAGGCTTCGAACATGACTGCGGTCAGTTTTTGTATATGACGAATGTGACAGGACCGCCATACGAGGAAGAAGCACGCACTCAGACAGTCTCTGAGGACTGTCCTTTGTAACGTGTATTAGTGGTGTGACTGCGGCTTAAAAGGGTGCCCTTTCAGCCTCCTATTATTCTGCGCGTGGTTTCCCCCTGACGATGCCTTCCTTCGTGCTGTCCCGGGTAACGTTTTCTTTTTGCAAACGTTTTGTCGAGCGAGCTTGCTTAGAAAAAAAACAAAAAAAACACGAAACGCTTTTTTTGAGGTGGTCTTACCGGAGCCACTAAATGAAGTTCGCTTGGAGCGTCGGCACTCCAGTCCTAGATATTCTTGTGGGCGCCGCCAGTTTGGTGCTCAGTGGAGAGCGGTCGCAATGGACACTAAGCAAAACTTCATCGAGCAACATTGGCGGCCGTCATTGCTTGGACAAGAAGCGTGTGATTGGATACGTGTGCTCTACAAATGCTGACGCGGCGCTCGTTTTGAACACACGCTGAGAGTTCGTTGACAAGCAATGGCTGACAGGCGTTGGCACAGACTTTTGAAAAGAGTCTATTGGCGATCGTATGCGATTCTAAGGTGCGCCTCCCTAGCAACTTCAGCTACGGTGTCGGAAAACTTGAGAGGTATTGTTTTTCTTTTTTACAAAGACTGTTCTAACATTTCAGAAGGGCAGAAAACCGCTCCCTCTGATTTTAGATAAAGCTTCAGATAACTGTAAATAATGACTTGAATCAACGAGGTAACCAAAATGTCGTTCTTTCTTTTTTTTAAATTAAGCGTAGTACATTTAGCTGTTTTGTGTAACGTCAGTTGTTCGATTTTGGTCAAGGTGAGATCGAGAACGTCCTCGGCTGCTGATTGGATGTGGCGCCACATGCTTGCGAGCAATCAGCCAATGAGGCATTTTTGAGCCGTTCGCGAGTTTACAATCGGCCAAACATTTGGTGAGAACGTCTCTTAGACATACATATTGCGAGAGAGATGTCACGGCCTCTGATGTGCTTCTTTTTAGTATTCCTTCATCCACTGTTCGATGTTTGCTTGTGTAAGACAGCAGAACAACTCGAAATTTGTAAAAGAATCGCGGGTTGTGAATGGCTGCAAACGTCGAAATGGCAGACGATCACAAGTTCAGCCTGCATCCGATCTCCCTTCGCCGCGGCGCTCGGTTCCTAGAAAACGAGCAACCTTTTTTCCGGTATGTCAGCAGACGACGTATGGTGATCTCTAGTTTCACTTTCGTTTGCGAACGACGCTTCGTAGCAGACGAACCGCGTTCTTCGCACGCATTTGCAGACGAATCTCCTACGAACGCTATCTTCGATCGCTCCGCGAGAGGCACGTTAGATCTCGCTCTCGCTCTGCGGTGACCAAATTCAGACCCCAGACCCTATAGTCTACAGATTTTTTTTTCCTGTGTGCTTTGAGAACGGTACTTGGTGTCACCGTTCTTTAGTAACTGCCAGGCAATTTCTCAACTTCCACCAGACAGAGGTAATCACACGACCGCAGGCCGACACAATAATCTCCCAGATAGAAGCATGCAGGGACGGATATCGCCCCCGAGAATGAACCATGGGTTCAGTAGCCCAATATTTTACTACACGTGCTCAAAGCTGAGCTTCGCTGACGCACCGCGAAAGTAGCACGTATATTGTTTTTCGCACCTATTTCCAAACCCCATACATCAGTCGTAAAACACTCCTCGAATGTTATAAAAAATTGCACCTCGAAGAAGAAGAAGAGGAAGAATGGGACAGCCGAATATCTCACATCTCACTCAACCTTATATTTGTTCCTACGGAGGATAGCATCCAATACATTTCGTCACTCATTTTGAGGCTCCTGTTTCGCACATTCGCAAAATGCCAGAAGCACAACTTCGGCTCGACAACGGCGGGCATACGGAAGCTGCCGTTTTTAATACCTGCTTGCTCACGTCGTGAAACTAACTTATGCTGCATTTTGGTCTTTGATTCCTGAAACTTTCATCCGCGGTCGCACTGCAAATACAATATCCAACATATAGTGTGCAGACAACGGTCTGATGCGTGCTTCTTGCTTTTATGGCGGCCCTTGCACAATGGTGATAAAAGCTGTCTGCGGGCGTTTTTTGTTTGTTTGTTTGTTTTTACCAAAAGGGAAGCAAGGGAAGTAAGGCAAAAAGCTTCTCTTGCAACTTCACGAGGCCCTTACCTCCCTTTAGAGTTCAGCCTTTGAACAAGGCATCAACAGGGTTGAATGCAAAATTCAATCAAATTAATCTTGTAAAACATTACGTATGTTTAAAACAGTACTAAACAAGCCTAATCACGACGCTGTGGTAATTTTATTTCTCACTCTAATATGCACTTTCGTTATTCAAAAAGTGATATCACTAGTCTTTTTCATTGAAAATGAGAGAGAAACAATCAATGCTTATATGGTCTTTACTTTTATTTAACAAAACAAAAAACACTTTCTAATCGAGTGGTTGCTTGCCGTAGTTGGTTCTTATTTTTTATGTTCTCCGACTGTTTTCCTTGGTGTTCGCTCTGAGCTAAGACTATTTGGTATTAGGTGCAGCCTCTCTTTGCGTATCAGCTGGGGCAATTTAATGTAATATATTTCGTTAGCATTTAATATCGTATATTTTTAAGTGTGGGTCTGTGCATAAGTCTCGCGGGATCCCCTGAAAAGAATCAACCCTGCGAAGTACCCATTACTGGAAGAATATTATTTTGTTGTAGTCCATATTGGTCGTTGTACTCCACACTAACATGCCATATGACATTTTTGTATAGCATAAAGTATAATAAAATATTTCTTTAACCAAGGTTGGAGTGGTTATTTAATTTTATGTATACATTCTATTGCTTTTAATAATTCAGAAAGAGTTTCTGTATATGCATCGACCAGGTAAACTCTTTCATAAACCATATGCCTAAGAATTTTGTCTCAATCGCCTGTTCTATAAAACTCTTTAAAAGGTAATTCGTATTGAAGATGTATCTGGCGTGTTAATAAAAATAATAATCATGTATTTATTTGTATCTTTTTTTTGCTTTCAGCTGTCGTTTGTTGCGTTTCAACCAGCTATATATTCGAAACAGCTATATATTTGAATTGTTCCTAGTGTACATTTAGATTGTACATTACAATTGCGTCAGTATCATCTGCATCACGATTAATTTTCGGGTGTCTCGCAAAGTTGTCGTATAGATAGCAGAAACTAGAATTACTAAACGACCTAAAATTGACCCTTGGGGCACTCCGTGTCGTATTTTTAACACATCAGAGGCAACGTTATTCAATTACACATATTGATATCAATTCTTTCAGCCCCAGCCTTGTTCCTGCTCCACGAGTGGTAACACTAGCGCACTACTACGCTCCTCACGCGCTGAAAGTATTTCCAAAAATTACTGATGTAGTGATTTTTGATGAAGCTCAGCAAGTTTTTAATTGAAACCATATGTATATTTTTACCAATTAAAAAGTTAATTCTTCGTTGTTAATTAATTTGCGAACTAATTTTCTGACGTCCGTCACCACGTGTAATGCGGTCCCGAGAAAATTATCCGTCTACCTCGAATCCACTAATTGTACGAATTTTTATTACTCTTACGTGAAACACCCTGTATACATACATATGTATGAAGGAAACATGATTCGAACAAGTTTGAGGGGTGTCCGCAGATAATTTTGTCGTCATGTGTGAACTCCTTGAATTTTGTATGATGTATACCAGCAGTATGAGCGCGACTTTGGGGATCTTTTATTTGGAGTCGGGGAACATTACACCACGGCAATCGGGGCAAAAACATTGCAAGCTGGGTTTCGTACGACAATTCGGGGTGCGTCACTGTATCAAAGAAACACGATCGACCTGCGGTAGGACAGGCGCCGGCCACATGCACCACAGCCCCGCCATAACACCACCGGGGTCGCGGCGCCATCTATGCGGTGACCCTGGAACTGCATTTCACAAGAGCGAAGGTTTTGCGGGGTTTTGTGGGATTTCCGAGGTCAAATGTGCGTAATACCTATAACAAAGGCTCGTTTATAACGTTGACAAATGTTTTTCGAGCCAAGAAAGAAAGGATAATGCGCGAGAGAAATAGAAAATATGCCGGACCATTAAGTTTACACTGCTACCCAATAGATGGCGCCAGTGTGTCCCCTCGTTGTAAGAGATATTAAGAGGTTCCAGGACACCCGGTGCTAAGAGGTCGCAAGTGTGTGAACGGCCTTTAGAGAAAAAAGTATGAACTACCGAGCAACACCTACAATTAGGGAAATAAACGCCGGTTTTCTCGGAGAAGCCAGATTTACACTAGCCTTTCGTTCGTAGCATGTAAATAACTGGTCTTTTTTTTTCAAAATTCTTGTTTTATGTTGTTCCCCTGTTTGTGCACGCAGCAAGGCAGGATTCCCACACCACAAAATACGTATTATTTTTTTTGTATTTTGGCTCACCTGCGTTTGGCTTATACATACAAAGAGCACACTTTAACCAACCATAGGCATTCACTCTTCAGGATTACCCGATCCAGGAATATATACCTCAAGTAAATTTCAGACTGTCGACACTCTTTTGTTTCGAGCAGTGGGGATTGTAGATTTATTTATTTTTATTTTTATTATAAGAGGTGTACTCAATTTATTTCTTATCCTTCGCAATCCACTCACGTAAAATGATGGCTCGCAAGAGCGCCGCTGACACGAAAATAATAAAAATATATATATATAAAGCAAGCACAAAAAAAAAAAACAGCATGGCAGATCTATAAATATACGCTCGCGGCGACAGCCACAACTTCCACTACCGGAATCCGGCGACAGATAGAGAACAAAACGTCACGGCCAGATCGAATGAAAGGAGACCAGACCAAACTTCAAAAAGTACACAAGTAAATCGAGCTTAAAATATGTCAAGAAAGCATAGTAAGAAAAAAGAGAGTGAATAGAGGGTCAAAGGAAAGGAGAACCGGGGTCCCGAAGGAGCACCAACAGAAAACAACAGCAAAAAGAGATGGAGCTGGTCGTCTTGCCTTTCCTACCAGCCTGTCCCATGGCTCTTTGCTTTCCATCGAATACAGGGTGTGGGGATCGAGATGCGATGCCGTGCCTATTGGGACTCCGGAGGAAGATGGAGGCGATAGAGGCAAAGGAGGGATGGAGAGAGAGAGAGGAGAACGTCCCTGGGGCTCTAGTGACCCCAGGACCGAAGGACAGGGACACTGAGACCGAAAGGAAACTTGATCCGAGCGACTCGCGGATGCGGGGAAGGAGGA
>JAZHYW010026930.1:0-13295 GCA_037355805.1 Ixodes ricinus | reverse complement strand
AAGTGAACTGCCGCCAAGCACTCAAACTGGCGGTGGCAGGCGGCGCCAGGTATCAACTGCGGTTTCGTACGCTTTGCCTTCCTTATGCTGTCGCAATCACTGACACTGATGTTTATGATGCTAACTGAATCGTCAGAGTTGGCATCTTCGTCGCTGTCATAGATATACAAGATCAGTCATTTAACAACTGGAGAGATTCCAACTCTTCCTGGACACCATGTTCTTGTCAAAAAAACAGCCGCTGTTTCTTTTTTTTTTTTTTTTTTCATTTGGAGATGCGTTTAAAATATAAAACTCGAAATACCATCTGGTGTTGGAAGTACTCACTAAAACACACATGGTGTAATAGTGTCGCCATCTATCAACACACATATATTGAAAAAAAAAAAGTTTTAACGGAGATAGGCGAATTGTTGACTTTGTGCACTTTGACCTTTCCGTGGTTGCTGGTGAATCGACGGGCTTCGAAAGTTAATAGGTTTGGTTTAGCAGATAGGCTTGTGGCGGCGCCTGCATCAGCCACTGACGCCGGCTACTGTCACACACCCGCCGGAGTCCGGCATAGCCACCGAGCGTTGGCGTTGGCGTACACCGGCCAAGGCGTCTCTCAGTGAAGAAGACGACGAAAGCCGACACGAGTCGGAGGCCGGAAAAGCGCCGAATGCAGTATCAGGTATCGACATATCTCCCCTTCCGACAGCTCGTGCGCTGGTGCTCCGCAGGCAAGGCCAGAGAGCCGAACACGTTCCGGCCGCCGCGTTTGCTGGCCAGCACGGCTTGGCATCACAAACCATTCGGCACCGAACGAACCCTTCCTTCACTCACCCTACAAGACGCCCCACGGGCCCTAAAACGGCAATCAAACGCTCGCCCGCTCACTGGGGGGGGAGTACTGTGGCGGCTGTCAACATAGCCACCGGCGTCGGCGTTGGCGTACATTGGCCGAGGCGTCTCTCAGTGAAGAAGACGACGAAAGCCGACACACAAGTCGGAGGCCGGAAGAGCGCCGAATGCAGTATCAGGTATCACATATCTCCCCCTTCCGACAGCTCGTGCGCTGGCGCTCCGCAGGCAAGGCCAGAGAGCCGGAACACGCTCCGGCCGCCGCGTCCGCTGGCCAGCACGAGCTTGGCATCACAGACCATTCGGCACCGAACGCACCCTTCCTCCACTCACCCCACAAGACGCCCCACGGGGCCCTAAAGCGGCAATCGAACGCCGCCCCGCTCACTGGGGGGAGTACTGTGGCGGCGCTCGGCATAGCCACGGCGCCGGCGTTGGCGTACACCGGCCAAGGCGTCTCTCAGTGGAAGAAGGCCGACGAAAGCCGACACGTAGTCGGAGGCCGGAAGAGCGCCGAATGCAGTATCAGGTGTCACATATCTTCCCCCAGCCTGGCGCCCTTTGAGAGCAAGAGAGCCGCCAGGACAGCAGAGATGGTGCGAGGAGGGGACTGGAAGGAGGGACATCGTCGGGAAGAGAAAGAAGAAAGAGACTCCGACGAGTCGATCCCAGATGCTGTCCGTCCGGCACAGTATCGGGGCCACGCATTGGCCTCCCGTTTCAGTTCCAACTAAGAAATATAGTTAGAGTTTACAAGATCATTCATCTGTCCTCTCTCCACTTTAGGGACGACCTGAACTCTTCAGGGTGACCCGGACGTGATGAATGATCTTGTAAACTCTAACTATATTTTTAATTGAACTGGAAACGTGGAGGCCAATGCGTGGCCCCCATACGTGTGCCGGACGGATAGCATCTGGGATCGACTCGTCGGAGTCCCTTTCTTCTTTCTCTTCCCCGACGATGTCCTCCTTTCCAGTCCTCCTCGCACCACGCCTCGCCATCCTGGCGGCTCTCTTGCTTCTCAAAGGGCGCCAGGCCGGGGGAAGATATGTGACACCTGATACTGCATTCGGCGCTCTTCCGGCCTCCGACTCATGTCTGCTTTCGTCGTCTTCTTCAGTGAGACGCCTTGGCCGTGTGCCAACGCCGGTGGCTATGCCGACGCCGCCACAGGCCCTTTGGCAGAAACCACTACAACATAAACTTTTCTTCTGTATGATGCGTACTTCTCTCCGGAAAGATTTGCCCTTTGTTTAAAAAAATACCCTGTATCATCGGTGACGGGTTAACAGTGCAGTATGAGCTCCGCCTCCAGAGTTGACTTTCTGTTTTTGCAGTGTAAGCTACACTGGCCACGGTTGAGCAGTTTCGCGTGGCTCCAGGAGAGCTGTGCTGCGCATGCACGAGGAGCAGTGACGGAACGGGCAGGACTGGTATGGCGCCTAGGTCAGTCCCCAATGCACGCGCCACGCGCATGCACCCGCTCAAGATCATGACTCGCGCTGTCCGGTTGTTCTGGGCGGCAGCTTGGTTGCTTGATACATAACAAGACGGCGCACAGCTTAACTCATCAGATCCTGAAGTAGTCACATAATGCGTATACCGTGTGTGTGTCATTGAAGCAGCAATAAGCATGATAATCAAGCTAATCCTAGACAACCAGGAAAGCTAAGAATAACCACCTGAACCTAAGCTTACGCTACGTATATCCTGGCATAGCCGAGCTAAGCCACTGCAATTTTTGATAACACTACAGCACATGCACAGCCAAATCGCAACACAAGGCAACAGCATGTCTTTGAGACGGGGCTTCTGCTAAGCTCTTCCCCTTTCACTGACTCCATTAAAGGAACACTAATGGCGCATACACAGTGGAAGCAGATCTGCGTTCGCGAAGCGGCTGCGGTTCGCGAGCAACCCTGTTCAGACACATCGAGAGGCGATTGGCGGGGCTGGCGGTTTCTCAGCGATCACACGTGATCTTTTGAGACTTGCATTTGGCAACCCTGTTTTAAAATCCACTTTAATCCACGATCCAAAGCCGAAATATTGCTATTTTGGCACTGAAGATTTTCTTGGGGATGTTCGCACGCATCATGAGTTCAGGCAGCGAAAAAAAAACATTGACACGCCAAACTCACCTGTGATTCCCTCGACTTCATCCACAAGCAAAGCCCAGCCAGGCGAACCCTTCCCGCATCCGGATAGAGGGCCAGTTTTCCCCCTCCTTCACTCTTATCATTTTCCGAAGTTGTGAGCGGTGGGGTGAACCGTGGTGCGGGGAATGTGTTCGGTGCTAGCCGGCCGTGGCTTCGTTGGTGGCGGACTCTGCTCTTGTCACTCGCACGTCGATCGAGTCTGCTATTTGTTTGATATTAAGCTCAAATAAACGCCGTATGGATTACCTCTGCATCGTCTGGTATGTACACTTTATTCCTCGAGTATATTTCCTTTATTTCTTTTCCTTAGTAGTAAACGTTACAGGTCGAGCTCACGCAGGTACCCTACCCGCTCTGAGGTAGTGCGTTGGCTATGCAATCAGGCTCACGACGTCTCTATCGGCCTTCGTTTTGGTCATGCATGGTGTCGAAGCTTTCAAAAGTTCACGCGACTATCTTAGTGGGTACAAAAGCTGACATTTCGGTCGATCAGGGGCGGGTTCCGACGCTCCACAGACAGATACTAACAAGGCAGCTGAGCTTCGGGCTGTGGCACCTGGAACAATAAACAAACTCTTACCCGAACCAAATCACCGGGGAGAAGCCCATTAAAATTACTGAGTCAATTCTTTTTGTGGCGGATTCAAGTGACGGACGTGAACATCACGCTTCTCCGTTGATTTGTCTGCTGTAACGCTAGGACTACATAGCCTTGGACGCCTCTCCAGCGACTATCGTGCCATCTTGTTTCAAAGTCACCGACGCCACGCCAGCGCTGACGCTGTGATTGGTTGCCGCTTTTGCGGTTTGTGAAAGTGGTTGGGAGAAATCGGTCCCGAAGCGGCTCGTAGAAACGCTGCTCCAACTGCTAGATCCTAGCCGCTTTGCGGTTGAGAACGCGCGATCCGCTTTGTGTTTGCTGATCCGCTTCAGTGTGAACGCGCTCTAACACCCTCTAAAATGTTTTCTTTTTAATTTTTCGTCAGACAATTTAAAATGGTGTCAGGAGACTACCCAATCAATATTTTGCTGCAGGACCACGTATATTTTTAATAAAGCAGAAAAACTTAACTCGCTTAGAAACCGAAACACGAGCACGGAAACTCTTGGCTGGAAATCATGTGGCTAAACCCGATTGCGATTGTTTTTTCTCTGCATGTCCGGCAGGTAAAGCAGACAATGACGAATTTCTGTGCACCGTCTGTCGTGCGTTTGCTTTCAGCGACTTGTATCCCTTTTGCTCAATGTTCAGAGCGAGAAGATCGGATTGGCTGGTACCGAGAACGCATGGTTCCGGGTAAGCGGCCTCACGTTTGTCGCACAGCATTGGTTCGTAGTGCGCCGCCATTGGCGCTTCGGCCCAGCTGCGCGTGTATGCTACTGTATGAGAAAGACGTGCACATCTACTTCTGTAATCTGTGCAACAGTTTCTTTTTTTTTAATGCGAATAGCATTCTTTGATACTTCACGTACTTTTCGTCTATGTATCTATCTATCTGGCTATCTAACCTTCTTACGCCGGCGGGTCGATAAATAAATAAAAAAGACCGGCGCCGGCTGGGATTCGAACCGTTGACCCCTTTGATCAGCAGGCAGACGCTAACCACAGAGCTATGAAGGCAGTCATTCAACGCACTCTAAACGGTTGTTTATATCTTTACCATAGACGCGCTATACAGCGCTGTCACAGCAGTCGATGCGCAGCGCTATTCCGTCTCTCGTGAGGCTAGCCGGCTGCGCTCACCCTCTCCCGCGCTCGGGAGAGGGTGATGTAGCGGTCAGTGCTCAGCCTCACGAGAGCGGAATGAGCCCTCGTGCATGGAACGCAGCGCGCACCGGTAGCTGTGACAGCGCTGTAAAGCGCGTCCTATGGTAAAGATATAAACAACCGTTTAGAGTACCGTTGGCTGAGACTAGCTGAGACGCTCAGAAAGTCTGGTCGGTACCATTTTGAGTGTTTGTGTGTATGGCGGCGTGCTTTGCTCGCCTTCCCTAAGTGACACAAACGCACGTGCTGGGCTGCGGGAGATCGTGTCGCAGGGCTGTGAAAGTGTCAACAAATTTAGAATCGCCTCAAGAGTGGGCTGGCGTATCTAGAGTGTGCCGGCCACCTGACGAACGCGCATAACTCCGCACCATTTGATGCTATTCGCATTAACGTAGATAATCATTCCTAAAGGATGGGTTCTGCTGATTTTTTTATAAACGTATTTGCTGTTTCTTGGAGGCCGAAGAAATGAGGTGCATATTCTTTTTATTTCTAACATTAAATGTGTGCCCTAGATGTCCCGCAACTTTCAATATATTTGGTACACATAATTCGAACGCCACGTGACTATGGGAAAGAGAGTAGGAACGACTGAGCCAGCCAATTCTCGACCGGCTGTTTTCGGGCAGAAAGAAAAGCGAACTTCGAGCCGCAAATAGACCATTTGCTAAATCCCCGCGCCCCTGGCCAACACTCCAGGAATCATGGGAACGGTGTTCCTTCAGCTCCCTAGTGATTGTAATTTCCGACCAATTCTATGCTTATGCATTTTTGAGTGTAATCCAGAGTCATCCTGAATAAGCGTCATATAGAGTCCAAAGACTTGTCATACCACTTTTGAAATTTCTCGTCAATGTCGGGCGTGTTTGATGCTCTGCATACTATCCACTTTTTCAACCTGGCTGAGCTGCACAAATCTCTGACATTATTATCATTCTCTTAGAGCTTCAAAGACGCTGATATTAAGATAAAACCGCTAAACATGCTATGAAAAGCCCCGCTGACTCCAAGCTAAATTCTGGTTTTTGTTGTTGTGAATTCTCGGTTTTTATGCAATCCCTGCTGAAACAACAATCACGGAAATGATACAGTAGAACCTCGTTGATACGTTCCCGGTTCATACAATTTCCCGGTTCATACGTTCGCGAGTGAAAGCACGGGAAACGTCCCATAGAGCTGCGCTGTTTTCTTCCTGTTCATACGTTCCCGGATAACACGATTTCCTGAAAAATACGCTTAACATTCTGCCAAATGTCGATCGGATTATACGTTTTTTTGGCAATCAACGGAGCTCCGAACATCCCGTCTCGGCGAACGAGCGCTGAGCGCGCCGAGGCATACATGGCGCGCGCGTGCGGGATGGTCTGGCTAGAGTCACTAAAAAAATAAGCTACGCTTTCAGAGTACCGCATTCCTTTTCTTTCGCATTTTGCCGACAATACAGTCGCTCTATCCAACAATATTCTGGTTCGCTGCGGAATCATTGGACAGCGGCAGTCACGTGAGTCGCTATCATCATCATCGCGTTTTTTCAACACCAGCATCTTGGGTCCAGCAATCCGCTGCCTGCTGCTATTTTACTGTTTACTGCGCGCGCACGCTGAAGTCTGTCGCTCAGCATGCACTTTTTCCTTCTTACGTCGAGATACGAACAACACGACCTTGATTCGCTGCCACAGCTGTGGCTACGGCAGCTGGCGCAGACGACGGCTAGAGCTCGGCTTGGCTCAGCTACAGTCGCTCCTCCATCTGCGCGCGGACCCAAGATGGCGGCGCCTGACGCGCTTCAGACGCGTAGTTTGGGAGTTTCGGTACTCTGAAAGCGTAGCTTTATTTAGTGACTCTAGGTCTGGCCTGGCAGTGGCCGCTGATAATGCCGCCGCTGCGTCTATTGTTCTCCGCAACTTCCGAGAGCCGTCCGGGTCATTAAGGTCGTTTACAGAAAACACAGCGCGGTTTTACTGTCTTAGCTCATTATTCGACTCGTCAAAGAATCTTTCCCATGAAATAATAACAAAGGATTTTAAGCGATTGCAACTCCGGCGGCGGCGTACTTAACCGCTCGTAACAACAGCGCGTCCATCTGGTGCTGTCGTTCACTTTCCTCTTGTCAAGTGCCACCGCTGGCGAAAGTGGCACGAATGCTGTCGTAACGAGCAACCGAAGCAGCAGCGTAAAAATCGAAACCCAAATACAGCTGTCTACCGATCGTTCGCCCGTGCGAGCGCACGTTCTCTTCAGTTGTCAACACCACAGCAGTACGTTCGCTTACGACTTTTCAAGCGTTTCCGAAGTAGACACGTGATTATGGGTCGCTCTCGGTAACTCCAGCAAGCTCTTTGAGGCACTGTTCCGAGGGCTGGAAGCACCGTTTGCAAGAGTGCGCAAGAGTAACTCTAGACTATGACGTACAAGGGAGCAGTAGCGGTAGCGCGGTTGTAGTAAATGAACAAATCTGGCATTTCTTTGTTTCTTTCTTTGCGTTGTCAGCTCTCTTTGGCAGCTTCGGTTTCGCGTTCCGCCGAAGCCCGTGCCCTTTTCGTTTCGTTCTGCGATGGCGTCGCGAAAGCGCGTCGCTTTCGCGAAGCCATGACGCCATCGCAGAACGATTCTGCTGGCACTTGCCGGCAGAAGCTGATAGACGCTTTCGGCAATTGAAGCGCTGTATTAAACGCTGTTCAATCTCATTCTCGACTATTTTTTTTTTTTGTGTGCTTGAAAATGGTGAGTTTGGATCGTACGTTTTCCCGGGTAATACGTTTTTTCTCGCGGTTTCTTCAAAACGTATCAACGAGGTTCTACTGTAATATTGTAAGAGATTTCTGGGAGCTCAGCCAGGTTGAAAAGTGGATAGTATGCAGAGTATCAAAAACGCTGACATTGACGAGAAATTTTGAAATGATACAGTAGAACCTGCGTTGATACGCTTTCCCGGCTGTTACGTTCAAAAGCCGGTCCCGTTTTACTTCCATAGAGATACGTGTATTAGTTTCCTGCCTGTTACGTTTGCTTTCCCGGTTGTTACGTCCAAAAGATAAGCAAAAAGAAAAAAAACTCCCTAAATTGAGGCAGCAAGAAAAAAAGAAAACTGGCAAAGCAAGAACGGCAAAAGAAAAAGGTAAACAAAGATAAGGCGTTCAAAATGTGATTGCTCAACCATTGTTGTCGAACACGCTCGACTTGACGAAGACTTTTTTTGTTTATTTTATTTTGGGGCTAAGGAGTCGACCATCGACAGCGGTGTTCAGGGAAAGAGCGCACGCTACCAGCGCACGCTACCCTCTCAACACCGACGCTAGCAGTACTAGGAGGGGGCACGTTGCAATATGTGTGAAGCCTAGTCATAAAAAGTTTAGACAATGTTGGGGCCAATGTGACCCCCAGATCTCTCTGGCAATTGGTGCGCGTGACATGTCACGTGTGAGATGGATGGTTGATTGTAGTAGGGTTCCTTGCAGGCTTGCACACGCTCAGTCCAGTAGGTTTTATCAGATCAAAGGCCAATACAGCCAATAGGTCGACGGTAGGTCACGTGCTGGGCCGAAAAGTGAGGGTAAGGAGGAAAATGAGAAAGAGGTGCGGCGTCAAGGGAGCTTGGCTTGTGCAGGCTACACGGCTGACGTCATGCCCCCTCCTGCCCTTCTAATCTCCTTGATACAGAGGCTGTAGTGTCTACGCGCGACGTGCGTGTGCCCTTTCCCACTTGCTTTTGCCATCCTCCACTTTTTCTTTTTTTTTCTTTTTACAACTGCTCTTCTGCTGCGTATGCCGGCTTGGCGGTCTGCCAGCTTTGCAAAGCGAGCTATCGCAATCCTCAACAGTTCTGTAAGTACACATAAAATAAACCATTGTATAAGAGCTGCTTTCTATCTCATGTAGAGCCCCCTAAGTGCATTATCAGTTGTTACGTTTTCCCAGATGATAAGCTTTTTTTTTTACGCGGTCCTCTGAGAAACGTATCAACAAGGTTCTACTGTATGACAGGTCCTTGGGCTCTATAAGGCGCTTGTTCAGGGTGACTATGAATTACGCTCAAAACTATGCAACCATGGAATTGGTTGAAATTACCAATCACTAGGGAGCTGAAAGAACACCGTTCCCATGATTCCTCGAGTGCGGGCCGGGGCATTTTGGAATTCAGCAAATAGTCTATTATATTCTGGGCAGCTGGACTCTTTTTGGGTCATGTTCAAATCAAAACTTCGGTGGGCATAAAACCCCTGTCGGTGACCCTCCGAGCGTCGAGCCATGATGTTGCATAAGATTGCCTCAGTGTGACCGGTTTGGCATGATGTACCCAGACCTGATGTCGCACGATGTGGTCATCCGATGTGATGTCATGCGACACCACTGGCGTCATATGCCACCATTCGACACCGTCACCTACCGTGATCTGGCATGGCCTGATATGCACCACGTGGTTATGTGACAATGTGACACATAGTAGCATTCCACCGAACCTAGCAAGAGGATAGTTTGCTAAATTTAGCCAATGGTGGCCTGGTTCGGTTTGGCTACAGCGATGTGGTCCAAATCCCAGCGTCGCTCTTGTTGAGATGCATCGTGTATAACCATAGCACTGCTTACCACAGAGAGGGTCTTCTTGTCCTGAGTGAGCAGGGACAGCCCTGCCACGTCCTGGGACGGGCCACACGTCCCAGTTCTGCCAGAAGCTTTGGGTACAGGGTCCTGTTGTCCGGCCAGCGAGCCCATGCGCTTCCCGAAAGGCTATCCGGAGACGGTCGTTAGAACGAGAGGAAAAAAAAAAAGAGAACAGAAAGCACGAGCTCAGATCAGAGCTGCAAAAGGTACTCCTGAAATTAAGCTACCATTCGTTAAAACCAGTGTGTCGAACCAAAAAAAATACGGGTTCAGTTACGGTTCAGGTTCAGGTAAATTTATTTTGTTCCGGTTCCAGTTCCGGTTCAATTAATTCAATCCGCGAACCGGTTCGGGGCACTGAACCGGTTCGGCGAATTGGTTCGGAAATTATAAATGACAAATTGCAACATCAAATAAACAAAATCAAAATAACATCAAAATAACAACATAAAAAAAATATTGCAACATTACGTTCTATACTTTGTTTCAGCTTCCGTCCGAGCGCAGCCAAAGCTACGTGTGGCCGGAGCCAATCACACGCCGGCAACAGGTCACGCGATCTCGCCTGCACTTTTGTATCACTCCGCTTCGCCGCTGGTCGTCAGCGCCTCCCGCGCTACGCCGAGTATTTCGTCTGCTACGGGTGTATCAACGGTATCGTCTGCTACAGGTTTAAAACGTGCCCTTCACGTTCTGAAATTTAGTCATAGGGGATGTCAGTACGTAGGCTGGACGCTGGCGTCTGTGTCCGAGCTTTCGATCCTGTTAGGCATTTCGGCATAGTTTCGAGATGTAAGTACACGTTCCAACGCGCCCGATGACCCGACCGTTGATGTTTCCTTGTATTGTTTGGATGTACCGGGGCTCGAGGCGCAGGCCTTTCCACCAGCTTCTGGCGTTCAACGTGATCGGCAGGTAAAGAGGTGCCCTGATTTCATGCCGCGTATTAGTGAATTGTAGTGGCCCGGACGCTTTTCTGTGTTACAACGCATTCGCAGGTACGACGCGGCCAGAGTCTCCTGCCGAATTTGAAAGTAGACATTCATCACGACCGCTCGCGCCTGACGCCCAAACGTGCCTTGCGAAAGGGCGTTTTAAAACGACTCGGCGAGGAAAGCAGCGAAGCTCGCTGCACATGATTCGGCCATTACGGGAACCAAATCGCACAGAAAACCGAGCGAGCGCTGCAGCAGTGTTGCCAGCGGATCTACGTGTTTTCACCAAACCACATGCCTTGACATATATTAATAAAAACATAAACTTCCGGCAATTCATTCCTTTAGTTGCGTATCATTCTCAGCAGTACACATTTGGAATATTGTGCAACGTTTATGCACAAAAGAGTTTTTTAAAAAAGATAAATATATATATTTTTGCGGACTACTTTGTGGTGCGTAGGAACGCTCTTCTCGAAGTTGCGAACCGTTCCTCAGCCTTTGGCTGCGCTTCGGACGGAAGCTGAAACGAAGTATAGAAACGTGTTATGAAATGAGCACACAGCAGCATTTAGAATTTACGAGATTAAAAAAAATAAAATCCCGTGACGCGATTTTTTTTTTTTGCACATACCTTTAAATTCTTTTTTTCCGTGCAAGCCGCGACCAGCGCAATACTGGTTCCTATGTCAAGATTCATGGATGCAGCGTTTATATTCCTAAGACTGAGTGGAGAAGAAAAATATGTAGAGCGAGGTGTGTGTCAGTTGACGGCACTTAAAAACAAATGGCATTGATAGCACATTCATTGTCAACAGCGGCGTGGCCAAACCGCTTTGACATGAGCCGGTGACCGTTATTTTTTCCCGGTTCAGTTCCGGTTCGGGTTCATCGCGATAACAATATAACGGTTCGGGTTCGGGTTCAGTTCGGAAAAAATACCGGTTCGGTTCCGGTTTTCTGGTTCGGTTCGGTTCCGGTTCGACACCCTGGTTAAAACTAAAGTTGTTAAAATTGTAACAAAGTTACATTGCAGCCACTCGTAATATATTGCTCAAAGAATAGTCGTAAGTGCTACAATTACAGGCGCGCAGCGTTTCATTCCGAAAAATGTCGGCATTCAGACCAGTTCTATTTGACTCTCTACTTGCAACAGGTGTTGAGGCAGTCATGTAGGCGGCACAACTGAAAATTTCCGGGAACAGCGGCGCCTCCACGCAATGAGAGCATGGAAAATTTTGGGAAGTGACGGCAACTAGCCAAGTTACAAAGTGTAACCAAGTTAGTTGCTGTAACCAAGTTAGTTACAGTTACAAGCATTTTACTGTAACTTTAAAAGTGCTTAGTTAAAAAATATGTAACTACTAAGTACGCTTAACTTGAATATTTGCTATCAAGTTACTTTCAGTTACCACTAGTTACGTACACGTGACCTATGCAACTATTCAGTTTCCCGCTAAATTTAGCGGAAAATATACGTCACGTGCAGTGTTTGCTAAAATGTACTTCAAGTAAGGTACAAAATAAATGAGATCTGATGTACTTTAAGTAAAGTACTATAAATACAATGTACTTTCAAAGTAAAGTACAAGTATTTTAACACAATCTCTCTTGATGTCCTTTGATTCCCCTATACAGGTGATTTTTTAGCAGGTATGCATTGGCCGGGGGTAATCAGGGGTGCACTGACCTATTTTCAACAGCAGCGATGAATATTTGATAAAATGAAATGGCCACAGAGTAGTTATTTTCAGAAATAGAGACAAATTCAGAAGTTCCTCTTCTGAATTGGGCGCCGCTTGCACTGGATTGTCGCACCCAAAGGGGTTAAATGTACAAGGAGAGAGCATGATGTCAGCCCCGTAGCTTCCGCAAGCTGTCCTCTCACAAAGGAGTGTCCTCTTTAATGAAAAAAAACAGTGAGTGTGAAAGTGAGCTGGTGATAATTAATCATAATGTTGACACCAGAGATTGGGGTGCGAAAAAATTAGGAAGCTCAAGTCGAAGGAAAGAACAAAAGAGACTGTCTCAAAACATTGTGACGTTCTCCTCTGTTGTCTTTTTCTTCGACTTGAAAGTTTAATTGTTCGGCACCACAGTTTCGGGTGCCAGGTTGCGATTACTTTTGCTCTCATAATATTTTAAGCCTCTTCGCTTGTGCTGACCGACCGAGAGGTAGCGAGAGTTCAAAAAGCTACTGGAAAGCCGCCCAGAATAAGCCAAGCAATGCGTCGTCTGCTCACGCCTCTGGTGAGAGTAGAATATCCCTCCCAGTACTTCTTCAGAATTGACAAAGCATCATTTCGTGACAAAAATTTAACCAAATTTGGAGAATGTACTTCGAAGTCGGGAATTGTACTTTCCTCGTAGTACCACAAAAAATACTTTAAGCAAAGAACAAGTACATACTCAGAGAATGTACTTCAAGTAAAGTACAAGTTTCCTAAACCTACTTGAAGTGGCACTTAAAGGGAAACTGAAGCGGTTCTGTATCTGAGAAAAAACACTTCAATGGCCTTCAATTTACCTCCAGGATCAGGAATATCGAGATTATTTTTCAATTTGGCGCATGGAGCCTTCAGAAATTAATTTTAAAGTACTGCCAAAGCCCCTCCTTCCCGGGGCGTGACGTCACAAAAGGAGTTTTCGGAATCTCTGCCACCGCGCATCTTCTGCCCGCCAAAGCTATGCACGCGCACTCTTGCTATTTTCAAGAAGGTCAGGAGAGACGTCACGACTGCCGTCAGTGCGGAGAATATACAACTGGCAAGCTTGCCATTGCACGCGCTGCCCACACGAGCGACACGCGCTTGGCGGCCAAAGCGTCCTTTTATGACGTAACAACAGGTCGGAGATTTTTCGCGTTTTCTCGCTTTTAGTTGCATCTTCAGGGAAAACGAATGTGATATTCAGATTCACGGGATAAAATACACCAGAATTCACCTCTAACTCGTTTTTTCAAGAAGTGTTTCAGCTTCCTTTAAA